>JARBWK010002102.1:0-16190 GCA_030556195.1 Anolis apletophallus
CATTGGAACCTTCCCCTTTCCCCTTTTGGAATATTCCTGATACCCCTAAAAAGAAAAGTGATGTAGTAATTTTGCTGATGGATCACTGGGAAATCAATTGAAGAAAAAGGAGGTGATGTGGTAACATTTCGGATATAATTTTTAATAAACTAGATGAATGCAACTGATTACTCAGGTTATAGTGGTGAAGGGTTTGAGTTATGAACCAGGCCCCCCCGGGGGATCAAACCCAGCCTAATTCATCTAAGTTTTTTGGGAAAAGGCTTTTTTCCCCCAAGCCATATTGAATAAAAAGAAAAATGAGAATTTATTACTTTCCAAGGTTGCAGGGGTGATTTAAATGCAAAAATACTCTTAAATATGGTTATTACTGATATGAAATGATGATACTGGGTATAAGGGCAAATAATTTAAACTAGATAATACCCACTTTTTCCCCGTAAACCTACCATTGTGTGCCATTATTATTATAAAGACAGGAGGGGGTTAAGGGAAAGGACTTTTTCCCTTTTAAAAAAAACGGGGGAAAAAAATTTTTGGATGCTTTGAGAAGAGTGTCGTTTTTTTTTTTTAGTGTACATTTTAAACTATTTTTAATACTGTCATTTTTTTAAATTTTCGTCATTTGTTTTTTTTTTTTACCCATTTGCACTTGTTTTGAATTGTAAGCTGCCTTGAGTCCCAGAAGAGAGGGGAGAAAAAAAAAGAGGAATATTGTCAAAAGAAATTTTTTAATGGAATCACCTTTTTTGTCAATGTTGATTTTAAAAGTTGCATTTTCGTTTTGATATTTCTCAGAGTAAACATACTAGATCATTTTTTTAAAAACCCTTTTTTTTGAGCGGACACTTTTTTTAAAATTTTCAAAATTTGGGACACCCCCAAACCAAAATGACAAAAAAAGACACTTAACACATAAAAAATTTGTTAATATTTTTTTAAAATTTTTATACACTAGTGTGAAACCTGGGCCTTTTTTTCATGAACACAACAAAATATGACCCCTCCAAATTTTTACATGGCTTCATCCCTTTTTCTCAGCCTTCTCTTCTTCGGCTAAACACCCTTTTCTTAAAACAGCTCCCCAAGCTTTTCCCCAGAAAAACACCCAGAAATTGCTTCCAGTTAACTATGGATGTCAGAAGCTGTTATACAGTTCGGGGGGGCTCTAAAATCCATAAAATTTTTTAAAAAAACCCAAACCGGGGGGCCCTAATTTTTGTTTTTTAAAACCTGTGGGGGGGCCCAGGGGGGAATTTAATTTCCCCCGGCACACCTGATTATCCGAACGGGCCCCTAATGCCCGGCCCCTGGTTGGGAAACACTGCACTAGAGGGATAAGAATGCTAGAACCTCATTGAAAAACCCGTTTACGGGGGGGTTTTCCCCCTCTCCTTTTTGGGGCGCTTGTGCCCGGGGGCGGGCTGTGACCGAAAAAAGTTTTTTTTTTATAATAGTGACCCCTCTCATTTTGGGGGTGAAAAAAATAATAATCATCAATCACATCATATCATTATCATCAGTCTTTTAAGCTTCATAACTAGTGTTTCCCCCCAAAATTTTTAAAAAAAAAAAATTTTTTTGTTGTGGTCTTTTGCTCAAACAGGGGGGAACCCCCCAAAATCAAGGAAAAAAAAAATTAAATGAAAACAATATCAATTTAATTTTTCAATTAATACTGATTTTTATAGCCAATTTTAAAATTTTAATGAATTAAATTTAAAATTTCATTTATATAAAAGAAAAAAAAGGGGTTGTGTGGGAAACTGTTTGACAATGGTGGGGGAATTTTAATTAATTTAATATTTAACGAAGTTTAAAATTTTAAAATTAATTTGACCAGTTTAATCTATCTATCTATCTAAAAAAAAATAAGTTTCTGTCTGTCTGTTATCAACACACAAAGATTTGTGAGCTTTAGAGCAGTGTTTCCCCCCCCCTTTTTTTTAGCAGCGCACATTTTTACACTTTAAAAATCTTGGGGCACACCCCCAAAACCCCCAAAGATACAAAATGACACTTAACACAGTAATACATATATTTAAAATTTTTTAAAAAGTATTTATGCACTCAATGTGAAACCGGGGGCTGTTTATGAACACAACATAGATATCCTGGCAGAAGGGGAACAAAATACCCCGGCAGAATGGCAGAAAGACACAAATTTCCCCCCACAGAACTCCCAAACCCCAAAAAAAATGCTAAAAGAGTTTGGTGGGCTTGACCTTGGTTTTGGAGTTGTAGTTCACCTATCCAAAAAGCACTGTGGATCAAACAATGTTGGTTCGGGGCCAAGCCCTTTGGGATGAATACTTATGCCCAAATGTGAACACAGATGGATTTTTGGGAAAAAAAGACCTTGACTTTTTGGGGGAAAAACTGGGGGAAAGGGTGGCGCCTCCCTTTTTCCCTTTCCCCCGGGGGCCCCCCCGGGCCGGCCTCAACTTTTTTCCCCTTTACGAATGAAGGCCCCTTCCCCCCTTTTTCCCTTCCCTTTTCCCGGGGTTTCGGGGGGGAAGGGCCCCCGGGGGCCCCCGGGGCCCCCCGGGGGGGGCTAGGGCCCCCCCGGGGGCTGGCTCCCGTTTTCCTTTTTCCGCCGCGGAGGAAGGTAGAAAGGTCTCCACCGAGACCCAGTGCTGGCCCGACAAGCCACCCTTTTCCCCCCCCCCCTCCCCCATTGGGGTTGGCTGGCTGGGGAAAGGGAAAAGGGGGGGCCCAGCTCCTTATTTTTTACCGCCGCCACCCCCCGGCCCCTTCCCCCCCCCTCCCCCAAAGCAGCAGCAGGATTGGGAGGAGGGGGGAAAAAAAAGGGGGGAAAAGAGGTTTTCCTGGCCCCCAGGCTGCCCCGGGACACTATGGCCGCGGAACAATGGTTGGGAAAAAATGCTCTAAGTTGTTTTGGGAAAGGGTATTTGGATATAGGCAGTCCCCGAGTTAAAAAATCCAATTTTCAAATTCCCCACATTTAAAAAAAAGGGATGAGAAACAGGAAAAGGGGGAAATCTACCCTTAGGAAGGAAATTTACTCCTGAAAAAAAAAATCATGGGTAAAAAAGGGGGTTTCCCCTGAAGCATCATGAACTGTTTCCCCAACAAAATCAATTTTTGGAACAGAAAGTGAGGTGGGGATAAAAGCAAAAAAACACCATGGGTGGTTTTTTCTTCCCCAGCTTTCCAAAGAAAAAAATTTATTTTCAGCTGGGTTAAAAACTTTAAAACTTTAAAATCACCTGTTCCAACTTATAAACAAATTCATCTTTTAAAATCAAACCTACACCTATCTTTTTGAATTTTAAACTGCCCCCGGGGGTGTGATATACACAAAAAAAATTTTTAAATTTGGAGAGTAGGCTATATTTAAATAGTCGCCCAAATGATAGGTCCTACAACAATACATTAAATTCACTTGGGGGGGCGGGACCATCTCAATTATATCGTTGCCCCCCAGCATTATGTGGCATATTGTTAGATTACATTGAGTTGAGTTCTTTTTTTTTAAAAACGTTACTGCTTAGAAAAACCCAAAATTAAGCATCATTAAAAAAGGCTAAACATCCCAAAAAGGGTCGCTGACTGAATAATTTAAAAAAGGGGGGATTTAAATTTTTCTTTTTGGGAAAGGGATGGGTCCCAAATTTATTTAAGGGGGGGTTGAAGATCCTACTAAAAAGTTCCTGGGTCCCCTCAGCCCGTTTCGAATATCCCTTTTGGTACAGAGTACTAGAACAAAGGGTTTTCTTCCAGACAGATTCTACATAATTTTCAACTGGGGTTTTTGGGCCCCGGCATCTTTGCGACTTGGTGGGGGAAATTTTTCCAAGCGAAAAGGAGAAGTATATGCTTGTAGGTTCTGTGGGATCTCGTGGGTTTCAGTATAGGTTATTTGATATTTTACATACTTAAATCAACATTAGAATAAACTTTATCTGTTGAGGAGGTAAGTTTAAACTATAGATTTTAGTTCTTGTAAGTTAAAATATGATCAAACTTAGAAATAATAATAATAATAATAATACTTTATTATTAGAGTCGCCCTCCACCAATGGTGCTCCGGGGCGACTTACATCCTTAAAACACAGATACATCAATTGAACAGCAGATATGAGCGTAAAAGGCTCTGCCATCCATCCAGTTCAGTCCCCGAAAGCCTGGCGGAAGAGCCAGGTTTTCAGGCCAGCCAGAAATCTGGGGGCCAGTGTGGCCCTGAGCGCAGGCGGGAGCGAAGTTCCAGATCGTGGGGCCGCCACCGAGAAGGCTCTTCGGGTCTCTGTCAGCCGGGCCTCTTCTCACCCCAGGGACAGCTAACAGGACATCGTTTATTACGCTGTGGGGTCTTTCGCAGCGTTAGTCCGTCAGCTGATCGCCCAGGTAGGCTGGTCCCATTTTTGCCGAGCTTTGAAGGTTATCACCATGAGTTTGTAGACGCTTCTAAGCTCAATGGGTAACCAGTGAAGATCTTTAAAATTGGTGAAATATGGCTCCTGGCCGATACCCCGGAGATGAGTCTGGCCGCTGCATTCTGATGAGTCTCAACCTCCGAGTCGGGGCCAACGGTGGCCCACATACAAGGCGTTGCAGTAGTCAAGACGGGAGACCACAGTGGCGTGAATCACCGTCCTCAGCGCCTCTGGTGGTAGATAGGAGGCCAACCGTCGGGCCCTACGGGAGGTGGAAGAAGGCACCCTTAGCAGCGGCCTGATCTGAGCCTCCATCGTCAGTTTCTGCCCAAGAGTACTCCTAAGCTCTTTTACCGCCGGGGCTGCGGACAAGGGCTCGCCCTCAAAGGGTGGTAGTGGAGAGTGGGGGTCGGGTCGGCCGGGCCAGAGGATCTCCGTTGCTGCTGGGTTGATCTTTAGCCTGTGTGCTCTGAGCCAGCTTGACCGCCTTCAGCCCCCGGCTAAAGCTTCCGGTACCGACAGCACCCCTGGGTCGAGCTTCAGCAGCAGCAGCGTGTCATCGGCATATTGATAACAGTTGAAACCGTAGCTTTAGCGATACCGGCCAGGGGCTGGACGTAGATGTTAAAAAGGGTGGGGACAGGATGGCACCCTGCGGAACCACACTCCAGCCCAATTTCCTGGAGACCTGGCCCTGCCACTCGACCGCTGCGAGCGACCCGTAGAAACGATCCTAGCCAGGTCAGGGCCTTGTCTTGATCCCAGAGGCCGCCAGCGGCGAAGTAGCAAATCATGATCAACGGTGTCAAGGCGCGGTTAGGTCAAGGAGGACTAGGACTGCCGAGCCCCTCCGTCCAACTGGCGGCGGATGTCATCTGTGATTGCTACTAGGGACGGATTCGACGCCGTGGCCCGGCTCGGAAGCCTGACTGAAACGGGTCTAGGCCCCCAGATCAAGTCCCGCAGCTGGTTTTCCACTGCTCGCTCCAATAGCTTCCCCAGAAAGGGCAGATTAGCGACAGGGCGGTAGTTCGCCGGATCATTGGGGTCGAGGTTCGCCTTTTTCAGAAGAGGGCTAACTCTAGCCTCCTTCAGGGACTCGGGGAAGGAGCCTGTGTCCAATGAGGTTCACCAGGTCCACCAGGGCGTCCAGTATGGTGTCTATGCAAGACTTGACTAAGTCACGAAGGACACGGGTCCATGGGGCAGGTCGTAGCCCTTGCCCCGGCGGCCAGCTTTTCACCTCTTCCGATGTTAGGGGTTTGAATCGGTGAAGTAGAGCCCGTTTGTCTGGGTTGGATGTCGAGTCCACTCATTTCCTTCCTCTGGAATGGGCGGCAGGTCGCGCCGAAGTGCCGTGATTTTCCCGATGAAGTGCTCTTGGAGATCCTCTGCCGTCACCGTAGAGCTGTTGGAATCACTCTGTGGAGACCCCAGAAGGCTCCGGACCACTTTAAAGATCTGGGCTGCTGCGGGAGCCGGCGGCTGTAATCTGGGCGGCATTATAGGATTTCTTAGCCTCCTTGATCTCACGTTCGTACAGCCTATGCAGTTCTCT
Source organism: Anolis apletophallus (assembly GCA_030556195.1). NCBI lineage: Eukaryota > Metazoa > Chordata > Lepidosauria > Squamata > Anolidae > Anolis > Anolis apletophallus. Next base: position 5,956 of record JARBWK010002102.1, read on the forward strand.
GTAGGTTGCTCTATTTGCCGTGCTGGGTTTCCGTCTCCAAACACTCTCCAATTGTCTCCTCCGGCGTTTCAGCTGCTTTAGGTTCGTTTGTGAACCACCGTGAGCAGGTTTTCCGGGGACGAAGGGGCGCCTCGGTGCCACCTGGTCGATGGCCTTCGAGAGGACGCTGTTCCACCTGGCAACTAAGTCCGCTAGTGATCCTCCGAGGGACCTCCAGGGGATCCAAAGCAGCTATGAATGCCCTCGGGGTCATCGAACTCCTTGGCGGACTAGGATGGTCTTTTGTTCCAACCTTTCTGTAAGAGGGGTGTCAATGTCTGCCCTCACGGTCAGGTGGTCCGACCAAGGCACTGCTCTGGATTCACGATGTTTTAAGGTTAGGCCGTGGCTGAAGATCAGGTCTAACGCGTGGCCAGCCTGATGTGTAGGGCCAGTTTTGGTCCTGGGAGATCCAAAGCCTCCATATGTTGGAGGAGCTCCCTTGCACTGGATGTAAGAGGGTCTGAGTCCGGGTGGATGTTAAAGTCACCCAGCACGATGAGCCGGGGGAATCTCAGCGCCCAATCCGCAATCAGGTCGAGCAGTGCAGACATGGCCTCCTTTTTTTTAATTAACCCCTATGGCCATTAACAGATACAGATTTAGTCTTGATTCCGTCTATGGCATGCATGTGGCCATAAATAGAAACACATATCTCTTGTTTTGGCCACTTTTGAAGATTTGAAAATATATTAAATGCAACATATAACTAGGCTAATTTTAATTAGGCCTAAGTAGGCCTAGGCTTTATGGTTATACTTTCCAGCCTGAGTAAACAGGCACAAACATGTTTTGTAAATCTCTTCTGTTGTAATCAATATAATGGGAATGTTCAGCAGGCTCATATCTGTGGTCACAACTATCAAATTACTTAGCAAACTATGGCACAGGGTGCATCTGTACTGTACAACCAATGCAGTTTGATACCATTTTAATTGCTATGGCTCAGTGCTATTGAATCATAAGATATTTGGTTTGATGAGGCACCTGCACTCTTTGGCAGAAAAGACTAAAGGCTTTGTAAAACTGCAACTCTCTATGATCCCATAGCATTGAGCCATGGCAGTTAAAGTGCTGTCAAACTGCATTAATTCTGTGGTGTAGATACAACCATACTGTAGGAGTTGTCACACCCAGAGGTGCAAAGATCCACCATCATAATCAAAGATATACTGTATTTATAGATCTTCGCACCTCTGGGTGTGACAACTCCTACAGTATGGCAGATATATTAGGAAAACTGCCAGATCCAGTCTTATTGCAAGAAGGACGTACACTAAAAGCAAAATTCCCTAGGTCTATTGACACATATGAGAAATAAACATGTCTGGGGGTGAATTTAAATTGTTTCTAGGCCAATTAATAGCCTATTATTGTTCTGTTCATTGTTTTACTCAATTTTTATAACCTTGTTAAATCTTAATTTACTTCATGAAACTGTGATTATAGTGTTATATCTTTTCTGAAAACAAATTACTTTCTTGGTAATAGTTTGTGCTGTTATTTGCAGCTCTAGTTGTATTTTTAGTATGTAGTGGCCAAAGTGGGGAAATGGCCGACCATAACTAGGGTTTATGTGGCCAAAAGTGGGGAAATACGCCATTTTTATTTCAATAATTTTTACTGCTTTTGTTGTAAAACTTAGATTTGTTATTCATAGGTGGTTGCAAAGTACAGACTTTGAAATAATAAATGTGATTTTCTGAAGCCATTTGTAAACTTTTTTTTATTGTACTTATTAAATAGTCTATATTGACTTGTCCTTAATGTGGCCATAAGTGGTGCCTTGACCCTACATCCCATTTGGATTACTATAATATGTTCTACCTGTAGCTGCTATGAAAAAGTAGTCAAACTCATTGGCCCACAGAGCTGTAACCAGATTCTTCTTGGCTTTTCTTCGCAAATGAAGATTCAGGAAGGACTCATCCCACACGTTCTACAAGTGCATTGAGGTTGGATGTGTCCTTCGAGCCTGTGCAATGGACTCTTCTGGTGGAGTGCAGCATGCACAGAATTGGCCTCACCCTTTAAACCAAAAGTTCGTCTGCCGGGGCCTAGCAAGCTGGGATGGTGGCAGCAAGGTCCTCAGGTCATAGGTTTGATTTGAGTTACCTTCTCTTAGATGGTTGACCTTACAGGGTTTGATGAGCACCATCTGCCTGGGTTTGAAATCAGGGTTTTCTTTCTCCTAAGATGGTTGCCAAAAGGCTAGAGAGCCCATCTTGCCCTTTGATGCTCTTTATCAGACCCGTCAGGTGTGACCTGTTACACTATGTATATAACACAATTTTTGTTCCTGGGTCATAAATATCATTTCCTAATTGGTTCTGTCATCAAAATATAGAAAAGCTTATTAAACTGTAAAAAAAAGGTTTTGGTGGGACACAGGTATTTGTACTGGATTGGGATTGTGTAATAGCTGGTCTATTTTAACCTTTGTTTTAACCTTCGTTTTTAACTTACGTGGTATGAAGTTTTATCATGGCATTTTAATTATGATATTTGTAATTAATTTTAACTTAATTAAGTTCTAATGTACGTTAGTTCACTATTACAGCAGTCCTAGGATAGTGATTAGTGTCTGTGTATTTTTTCATTTTGTCTTTACTGTTGATATGGTTAGTGGACTAATCAATAAACTTTGTTGTTGTTTCAACATACTGTGAGGAGTTCTGTCATGGAAAAAAGTTTTAAAAGAAGTTTGATGATCCAACTTTTGTTTGTCATTCACAATAAATGAAGTGCAGTGCTATACAGCCCCAAAGCACTCCTGTAATTAAATTGTCTGAAACTTTGTCCCCATCCCAGATGTCTCTAGTTGGCAGCCTAGCTTCCATAAGGCAGATCAGCAACTTAATTGATCTCTCCCCCCAAACTCTTCTGCAAGTACTTATGCAGCAATTGCTGAGCAGCCACATGGAAAATCCAAACTGTTTGCCCTAATATTAAGGTAGTGATGACTAAATGTAATTGCAATGGATTGGTCAGAGAAAAGATGTCGATGTTCTTATTTTTGAAGCGTCATATGAATTTTAATTTTTTTGATGCTTCATAGAAAAATTAGAAAATATGTATTTAATATTTATAGACAGAAGTGTTTAAGTGGGTAGAGTAATAATGTGGACTAAAAGTTTGAGGAAATTAAGTTATGTATGTGCGTTTAAGTTGTAAAGATTATAGAAATATTATAAAGAAGCCCTTATTTCTTCTTTGAGAGCTCTGTGAATGCACACTTATGAAGTTTGCGCGCCAGCTGGCTTCCAACGGAAACTTTCCCAGTTTGAAAAGTTTTGGCGGTAGCTCCACCCAGCCGGCCCAGAGGGCATAAAAGGCGCCTCCATGCACGCCCACCCCATTCCTTTGTTTTCCGCCACTTGGGCAACATCAGAAATATGGCTGGTTGTGTGAGCATAGTATGTCCACAACCAGTTTCAAAAAGTGTTCATCCTGCGGTAGCAAGATCCCGGACTGCGACGGTCACTCGAAGTGCCTGCGGTGTCTCGGAGAGGGACACGTTGTTCCTGCCTGCCGACACTGCCAGGCCTTCTCGTCGCACACCAGAAGAGCGAGAGCCCGCAGGCTTCAGGCCTACCTGACGGGAGCGCTCTCTTCCCTCCAGAGATGGCGACGGCTGTCCCATCTACCTCCACACATCTGCCACTTTACCCGGATCCATGGACACACCCTCTCTACTAATTCTATATCCCAGGAAGTCAATTTCGCTCTTGCTAAATTCACATTTACTTAACTTAACAAACAATCTGGCCTGTCTCAATCTCACCATATGGAAGGCATTTATAATATCCAGCTTTGTGAAATACCTGCCTTTCCCCAATTGCCCTAATAGATCCTTGATTAAAGGCAATGGATAACAATTAATGGTACTTATCGCATTAAGACCCCTATAGTCGATACACAACCTTAATTTCCCATCTTTCTTTTCCCTAAAGAGAACAGGGGCTGCAATAGGGATTCCGATCTTTGGATGTACCCTTTCTTTAAATAATCATCTATCTGCTCCCTTAACGTAACCTTCTCCTTCTCAGACATAGGATAAATCTTTGGCTTAGGGAGTACTGCCCCTTCTTTCAGTTCTACCTTGCACTGTACATTCCTGACTGGGGGCAGATTGTCGGCTAATACAGGGTTGAACACATCTGCTAAGTCAATATATTCCTCAGGAATCTGTGGCTCACCTCCTTTCTTCTCTTCATTCACATACACACCACCATTCGCCACAGGCCGGCACTCTAACGTACCTGCTTTCCAATCTATGATTGGATCAGCCTGTCTCAGCCAAGGCAATCCCAATATAATTTCATGTTCCATAACAGGAGCCACTACACAATCCAGCTCCCCACCCAAGTATCAACCTTTCCCTTTAACCCTTTCGTTCCCAATGGAAAGGGCCCTCCTCCCACAAAAGTTCCATCCAACTGGGCAAAATGTACAGGAGCTGGTAATTCCTGAATTTCACATTTCAAATCCTTAACTAATCCAGGACACATAATGTTTTCAGAACACCCGCAATCCACCAATGCTTTATGCGTTTGATATTTTCCTTTCTTTTCCAATTCGATTTTACAAACAATACTTGGGGCCCCTTTTCTCACCCCATCCGCACTCTCCATCTTTTCACCCAGGGCACCTCGGGCAACTTTCACATTTTTGGTATCCGGTAACTTTCTTAGATGACATTGGAAGGAATAATGTCCCGGCTTAGAGCAAATGTAACACAAGCCTTTCCCCACAGTTGGCTTTCCGCTAACACTACTCCGCTGGCTCTCGCTTCCGGTTACACGTCTTGACCCTGGCCGAAATCGCCTCGTAGGTCCTACTGCCGACTTCCGCCGTTGCACTTGGGCCAGAATACCTTCTACGTTACCAGCCAATTGGATCCATCCATCGACATCACCAGGGTCTCCACGATGAAGGCACCACTCCAACAACTCTCGTCGTAATCCGTCTTTAAATAGTTCAAGGAGGGTTGCTTGAGACCACTCCGCTACCTTGCCCGCAAGGCTCATAAACTCCTCCCGCATACTCCGTTACAGATTTATGCCTGCCTTGCGTTAACCCCCTCAGAGCTTCTTTGGCCTTTACTCTCTCCAGTGGGTCACGAAATCTGTTCTTCACAGCCCGAAGAAACCCTCTCAATGTCCCCAAACATGGATCCTGTCGATCATGGCACTGCACGTACCAGTCCGCAGCTCTTCCTTTAAGCACAGCTCCCACAGCACGCACTCTGCTGCCTTCACTTGGGTACAAGTGTCCATAATCTTGCATGTGATCGCCAACTGCCGCCACACAAAAGGCCACTTTACATGCCTCACCATCAAACTCCACACGGAGCGGCTCCTTCCTTGGACGAACATCACCCCCAATTGGGGTCTCCATTCTCCTGCTCCATCTCTTCCGGGCATCTGGGCACCAGGCTGGGGTCTCCACTCTCCTAATCCATCCCTTCTAGGCATCTCACCAGGCTGGGATCTCCATCCTCCAGATCCATCCCTCTTGGGCACCTGAATACCTCTTCCCAGTCCTACAGCTTTAGGCTGGACTGAAACCCCTTCATTCACCACTCTCAGCCTGGCACCACCATATGCTGCTCCTCGCGGAACTCCTGACTGGGCATCAACCCCCCACACTCCCGAAGGAGATCTAGGATGGGTTTCAACCCTCTCACTGTCCATCCAAGAATAACGCGTAAAATCGCCTCCCTCAGGCGGCCCCCACATAGAATCTTGGTTCTTAAACATCTGCTGGGACATTCGCTGCAATGTCTTCTCCAAAGCCGCAACTTTGCATCCCAACACCTCCACTTCCGTGGGAGAACTCGGCTCAGTAGTTTCACTCCCCGAGTCGCCTCTCTGGACTTACTGTGCACCGCCGCAGCTGCACTGAGTCGCACTGGATCCACATGACAAGCTTCCTGGATCCCTCACGAAGAATATGTCCCTCTGGAGCAGCCGCACGCCATGCTGACGCCGTTTCTCCGACCCGATCAGGGAGGCCAACCTCATCCATAGTATTCCACCCCCATTCCAAAGTACATCTTTCATGGACTGCTCCAGTAACATAATCCCAGCTTTCCACATATTCCTCCGCCTCTTGCATAAACCTCTCCATTCCTGGGAAAGTTTCAGGGGCTTCAGCTTCTGTCAGGAACTTCAATGCTTTCCAGTAAAGACGCTACAGAACTGCTGCTTCTTCCAGTGGTAGTTTATTGAAGACACAAAACCTATAAAGCTGAAGCACCCGCTTCCCATCACCACAATCCTTATATACTAATCCCTCCCCCATGCAATGCCTGGAGAGGGTTGCATCCTGACTCAGCAATCCCAGTGAGTCTTTGCATTACCCAGAGTTCCCTGGGTATTACATCATACCCCAGAGTCTTATCTAGACCAAAGGTCATAGTCCCAGTATATTCAACTGCAAAGAAATAGAGCAAAGTTCATGGTTGAGTCATCTCTCTCTGACTCAGCAACTTAGGTGAAAGTAGTAGGCTCATGGCAGGCTTGGATCTGTCTCTGGCCCCAGGCATAGAGATTCTAGCCCTGACACAGAGACATGCCATCTTTAGAACAAAAACAGGATGGGAATTTTTAATGAAGGATTTTAATCACTTTCACTAGACTATAGCACTTAAATGTGTGTACAATCTGAATATAATGCAATGATTCCAGAGAATAAAAAATTAGAAACCAGTTGTGGGGAATCTGTGGTTGGATACAGCTTCCAATGTCCATGACTATAAACCATGATGGTTGGGGCTTCTTACACCATAGACCAGGGGTGCTCACACTTTTTCAGCATGGGAGCTACTGATTAAAAAACCAAGTCCCAAAGATCACCTTCCCAGAAATGTAAAACGTATAACTATTTTTCTTATTTATTTATTTATATTTATTATTCATTTTTATGTACCGCTCCTTCCAGCAGGCTCGGGGCAGTTTACATAAAATGAAGTTATAAAACATCAACATTTCAATTTAATAACAACAATATAAAACAGAGCATAAAAATACATCCAACCACCCCATTTCTCCCACACTGCCATATTACCACACATATTATCAGCCAGAAAGTAAGAAGAGAGGCTGTTGAACTGTAAGGCCATTTAATACTCAGCAAGGTAAACAAAGGGGCATGCATAAATACATCCAACCACCCCATTTCTCCCACACTGCCATATTACCACATATTATCAGCCAGAAAGTAAGAAGAGAGGCTGTTGAACTGCAAGGCCATTTAATACTCAGCAAGGTAAACAAAGGGGCATGCAAAAATACATGCAACCACCCCATTTCTCCCACATTTCCATATTCCCAACATATATTTCTCAAGGAACAAAGCAAGCAGAGAGGCTTTGGAGCTAAAAGGCCATTTTTAAAATAAAAGGAAACAAAGAGACATGCCACAGTACAATCAAGCACCCACCCCAATTCTCCCACATTTCCATATTCCCCAACAGATATTTCTCAAGGAACAAAGCACGCAGAGAGGCTTTGGAGCTAAAAGGCCATTTTTAAACATTAAAATAAAGAGACATGCCACAGAACAATCAAGCACCCACCCCAAAGTAAAAGACTGACCTTTGAGATGCGGTAAGAAATGACCCCAAAGCGTCCTTCTTTCTCCTCCGTCGTTGCTCCTATTTCCACGCCGCCAGCATGCGTGGCGCCCAAGAGCAAACGAGAAGTCCGAGAGGCAGAATGGTGCTTCTGCGCATGCTTGGCGGGGCCAGCTATGTATCGCGTCATCCAGGCATGCCCCTTTGGTCTCCCTACGACTCTGAGTGGCTGGAGAAGGACAGAGGAGGAGGAGGAATCCAAAGAGGGGGCCCATTCTGCCTCTTGGACTCTGGAGCTTTTGGAGGCGGCGCGTGAGCAGGAGCGGGAGGAGCAACGATGGAGGACTTCTTTGCAGCATGGGGGCGTGTGAAGAGGACCAACAGCAAAAACCTGGTCAGCCTGAAGATCACCAGGATGAGGCCTGAAGATCACCCTGGTGATCCCGATCACCATTCTGAGCACCCCTGCCATAGACTATGTTGATTGGAGTTTATAAACATCTGAGGTGGAGAAGGAGTACATGTTCTTGAGTGCTGTTGAAAACAACATTGAAAACGGTTCTGACTGACTGACTGACTGACTTTATTATTTCTGAGTCGCCCTCCACGTTAGTGCTCCGGGCGACTTACATATAGCAATTCAACAATTAAAAATATTAAAAATATTAAAAATTAGATTAAAATATTTAGGGGTTAAATGCAAGGGCCAGGCTCAGGTAGTTGAGTTCCTGGTTCTGCATTAGCCATGGGCTTTCCTAAATAGGCAGGTCTTTAGAGCGGTCAGGAACTGGGGCAGGTCGAGGAGGCTCTCTGGTCCGGTGGCATCGAGTTCCAGAGAACGGGGGCCACAATGGAGAACGATCTCCGTCTCGTGGCCTCCAGGTGGGCCTCTTTCACGCCCGGGACGCAAAGGAGGTTCTTGTTTGCCGGCCGCGGTGTCCTTGAGTAGGCAGGCATCAGCAAGCGGTCCTTTAAGTATGTTGGGCCCAATGCAGGAGATTCAACAGAAGTGATGGTATGAGAAATGAATCATGCAAGTTGCACCTCCAGTGTGTTAAAATTTAGCAAAGATTTGCTTTTGGTGGAAGCCAGTAATTTAACTTTGATGCCTATGTATGGAACTCACAATTATCTATTAATCTTTGAGCAAAGAACTAACCAGCCACTGGCTGTACTGCTACTGGATGTACAGTGTAAGCAATGTGCTGTGGATCTGTATGTAGTGTGTTTGANNCACAGAACACCTCTATGCTATAAGTTTCATAGTCAAGGAATAAAAACATCTAGAGGTCCTGAGTAGGAAGGAGCTTGATAAAGCAAACGAGCTCAGACTGGAAGACCTGGAGGCTGGAAAGAGAAACTTTGGGAATTAAGGGGGTGGAGTTTTGGGTATTGAAACTGAGAAGTTGCCTGTGTTTTCTTTGTTTGTAACTTTGTTGAATAATAGTAACCTAGTATTAAATAAATTTCCAATACTTCCTTGTGAGTGATTTTAGTTGCTACCAAGGTTCTGCAATCATCACACAATTTTCTAAGGCTACTACTCCAGGAACTATTTTTGAATAAGTGAACTAAAAATTCATTCTGTTATCAAAAGTAAGATTGGGGGATGTGATTCCATACATACAGTACACACACATACACCATCTGTGATTTAATCTTTCTGCTTCCTGGTACATCTCTCAAATTGTACCTTTATTTTATGATGGAATATTATGATGATGCAGAAAAGCATCTACTTATTTAAATTTAAGCCTGTCACACTGAGAATGGTCCTCAAGGTGGCTTTTCAAGTGGATAAAGGCTTACTACTTTGCACTATTAGTGTTGCTGCCATGTATCAGATCCTTTTACGGACAGCAGAAAAGCTAATAAATGGGTAATTCTGCCTTGTTGACTTAAGTACCTCTTTTATGGAGGAGCTTCAGTCAAAAGAGTCACATCAGTAAATGCAAACACTTATTGCCCTACTCTTGCATGCTTGCACTTAGCTTTATAGTTCCACTGCCGGAGTTCTACTTTTATCTATCTATCTATCTTATCTATCTATCTATCTATCTGATACCCAAAGCCATTGGAAATTTGGCTAATATTACAGACTGTAGTGGAATGGACAGAAAACTTCTCAAATATATTTTTTTCCTGTGGAAAAATAAAAGCTGATAGGAGTGGCTCAGTGTTGTCTAGAAGTCATACAGAACCTCCTTCCCAAAAGTTGGAAGAATCTAAATGAGATTATGAATGAAGTCATTGCAAGAGGGATCTGTGTCTGTTCCTCTTTGCTGCTGTTTATAATAGGGAAGCTTATTTCATTCTAGATAATAAAAGTATTTCTTAACTCGCTGTTTGCATCAATTTGTGTATCTTGGCTCTGGGAAAAGTGAGAATAGTTGCCAAATTCCGATCTCTTTCTCCCAAAAGCTCATGAGGTTTTCTCAGGTTTTGGTTTGGAGTGGAAAGGCCAGCCGATCATAGGCAGTGTGGTTAGTTGATAGGACATGAGATTCAAGAGCAAGAAGGGAACAAAATGATGACCCAAACAATTACTGTCTGGTTAGCCTCACATTGATACCAGACAAGATTCTGGAAAAGATAACTAAGGAAGTGGTTGGAAACA
>JARBWK010002103.1:0-16190 GCA_030556195.1 Anolis apletophallus
CAAGGTGTATTGTTGAAGGCTTTCATGGCTTGGAATCTCTGGGTTGTTGTAGGTTGTTTTCAGGCTATATGGCTATGTTCTAGAACAGTGCTGTCCAACTACTTTTGGCCCAAGGGCCGGAGTCCTGGCCACTGATGACCTGGGGGTCGGAGGGGGGGTGGGTCGCTACTGACGGCGCATCGCCACCACGTCCTGACGTCACCACGCCAGCGCCCTGCACGGCCCACTTTTCGGCAAGGTTTGCTGACGTCACCAAGCCCTGGGCCGAAAAGGGGCGGGCCGTGCAGGACGCCGCCGGTGACGTCAGACGGGGTGACGCCAGCACAGAGCGGCCCCCCCCGCCTCCCTCCCCCCTCCAGTGACAGGCCAGGGCGGCAGAACCGCGATTTCTCCCGGTTCTGCTGCCCCGGCTGAGGCTGTAAGAGGAAGGGCAAAGCCAAGGAGAGTCCTCCTCAGCTTGGCCCTTCCAGCCAAAGGCACACGCCAGCCTCAGAAGCAAGTGATTTCATTTCCGAGGCTGGCGTGTCCTAGCTGGAAGGGCGGGCCATGAGAGCTCTCCATGGCTTCGCCCTTCCAGTTAAAGGGACACGCCAGCCTCAGAAGAGGAGATTTCCCCACTTCCGAGAGGCTGGCGTGCATGGCTGGAAGGGCAAAGCCGAGGAGAGCCTCCTCAGCTTCGCCCCTTCCAGCTAGGGTCACGGTCACTCCTCCTCCGTTCCGCCTCTCCCCCGGCGCACCGATTGGAGCGCGGGGGAGAGGCGGGACGGAGGAGGCGGGCCTATGGAGGAAGAAGGGAAGCGCCCTTCCTCCCTTTAGCCCGCCTCTTCCTCCCTCCCGGCGTTCCCGATTGCGCCGGGGGAGAGGCGGGATGGAGGAGGAGGAAGGGGCGTGGCGCGGGCTGGGTGACGCCCGGCTCGCGCTGGCGCCACGCCTGACGCCACCCAGCCCCGCCCGGAGATCGATTTTTAAAATTGCAGGGTAGGCGGGGCCGTAGAGGGCTGGGGGGTATAGAGGCCCCAGGGCGCTCAGTTGGACTGCCCTGTTCTAGAACAGGACTAGCCAACTTCTACCGGCCCACCTGGGGGGCCACTCCACCACGCCCCCGGCCATGCCCCCGGCCACGCCCCCGGCCACGGCACGCCCCCTTCTCTTCCGGTTTTGCTCGCTTCCGAGGCTGGCGTGACGCTTTGGGAGGGAGGGCGGAGCCATGGGGAGTCCCCGTGGCTCCACACTCTCCCAAAGCGCCAGGCCAGCCTCAAGCTGGGATTACCGCTTGAGGCTGGCATAATGCTTTGGGTAGGAGGGCGAAGCCATGGGGAGGCCCCTGTGGCTCTGCCCTTCCTCCCAAAGCGTCACGCCAGTCTCAGAAGCGGGCGAAACCGCGCACATGCACACTTTTTTCAGAATTTTTTTTTAAAAAAATTAAACAATCTTTTTTGTAGGAGGGCTGCATCCAAGGGGCTGGTGGGCCGTGTGCGGCCAGCGGACCGCCTGTTGGACAGGCCCGTTCTAGAAGCATTCTCTCTGATGTTTCGCCTGCATCTGTGGTAAGCAGGTTCGCAGCTTGGGAGTGATTCTGGATTCATCGCTGAACCTGGAACCCCAGGTCTCGGCAGTGGCCAGAGGAGCTTTTGCACAACTAAGACTTGTGCGCCAGCTGCACCCGCACCTTGGGAAAATCTGATTTGGCCACGGTAGTCCACGCTCTGGTTACATCCCAAATAGATTACTGCAACGCTCTCTACGTGGGGCTGCCTTTGAAGACGGTTCAGAAACTTCTGCTAGTAGAAAGGTCGGCAGCCAGATTACTAACTGGGAACATACCACCCCCTGTTATGCCAGCTCCACTGGCTGCCGGTCCATCTCCGAGCCCGATTCAAAGTGCTGGTTTTGACCTATAAAGCTCTAAACGGTTCTGGCCCAGCTGAGTTTTTCGAATGCATCCACGCCTATGTCCAACCTCGAAATCTAAGATCATCCCGGGAGGCCCAGCTCTCGCTCCCATCAACCACTCAAAGGCGCCTGGCGGGGACAAGAGACAGGGCCTTCGGCCGTGGCTCCTGCCTATGGAACACACTCCCAACTGAGGTAAGATCGGCCACCTCCGTACTGGTTTTTTTTGAAAGAAACTAGAGGCATGGTTCTGGGACCAGGCGTTTGGACAATAGATGTAAGTAGCACCTTAAAGGTTCGAACTGGAACAACGATATGATTGATGAGACTGGTTTATGGTTTTATGATGGCTTATGTATGGTTTGGGCTGGAAGTCAGCCTGAAGAAAACATAAGTCCTCTACCAGCCTGCACCACAGGAAGAACACCATCATCCCCACGTCAGCATAGGCAAATCTGTGCTTAAGTCCGTTCAGCAGTTCACCTCCTTGGGAAGCATCATCTCTTCAGCTGGTGCAAAAGTTTTAATTGTGCGAAGGCTGTCCCAGCCACCGCCGACACCTGCGCATCGAGCGTCAGCGCTGAGTCCAAGAGGACCCCCAATCTGTGGACCTGTGACTTCAGGGAGAGTGCAACCCCGTCCAACACAGGTTGCCACCCAATACTTGCGACTGACCTGGAGGACCTCTGTCTTAACAGGATTAATCTTCAGCCTGTTCGTCCTCATCCAGACCGGCACAGCAGCCAGACACTGGTCCAGTATCTGAGGGGCTTCCTTGGAATGTGGTGGGAAAGAGTAGTGGAGTTGAGTGTCATCTGAGTAGAGGTTATACACAAACAGTTAAGATACTGTAAATGCAACGTAGCAAACACACAAGGAGACTATATAATATCAAAAATAGCATATATATTAGTACATAAACAAATACGTAGTGGATGCTGTAAGGGAGCAATGACAGTAGCTACCCTGGCGCTTACATACACATCAATCGTGGCGTAAATGCCATACAAGAGCGCAGCGTGTTCCCCAGACAAAGTCCCAGGAGTAGGCTTGTTAGAGCTCAGAAGGGCGGCGAGGTAAACAGTAGGGATGAGGATCAGTATACACAGGCGAAAAGGAAAGATAAACAGGGATTAATGCCCGGAGTGATCCCAAACCGTGGAACATAAGCGGTGAAGGCAAAACGCCTTGTTTGTAATCCCAGCTCCTGAACGGCCGATTGCCGGGAGCAGTGCTGCGCAAATGGGCTGTGTCTCGGAGCCAGAGCAACACACGCCGTCCTTGGAGACAAGCCGGAGGAGAAACCACAGGCCGAGACAGCAAACCAACCACGAGGAAACGTCGGGCATGCCGCAACGGTTTCAGCTGCAGGGGGCCCGATCCGTTTCGCCAATAAACGGCTTTTTCAAGCGGCCAGGTGCGATAATGACAGGCGTTTCACAGAACACATAATATCGTGCGGTGTCATGGCCCCATCATAGGCAATTCCATGGACCCAATACCATGGTCAGACATGCGACTGACCTGGAAGACCTCTGTCTTGACAGGATTAATCTTCAGCCTGTTCGTCCTCATCCAGACCGACACAGCAGCCAGACACTGGTCCAGTATCTGAGGGGCTTCCTTGAATGTGGTGGAAAAGAGTAGTGGAGTTGAGTGTCATCTGAGTAGAGGGTGGCACCCAACCCAAAGCCCGGATGATCTTTCCCAGCAGTTTCATGTAGATGTTGAATAGCATAGGACAGTGTTTCCCAATCGTTGTGACGCGGCACACTAGTGTGCCGTGACGGACCTCCTGCTGTGCCACGAGAAAAGCTCTCTGCCCCCCCTTCCTTCCCCCCCTCCTGCCGAACTCCTGCTGCTTGGGGGAGGAGGAGGAAGGTCAGCGGCGGAAAAGAGAAAGAAGAAGGGGCTGGGGCGCCGCCTCCTTCAGCCATTTCCCCAGCCAGCCTCCAATCCGCCATGACTCCCGCCAGGACTCTTGCCCCACGCTTGCTGAAGCCACGTGGAGGAGGAGCCCCACCCACTGAAGCCCGTCCACCGCTCGTGCTCCTTCTCTGTGGGAGAGCTGAAGCCGGGGAAGGGGTGGGGCATGGCGCAGCCTGATTCTGCCCCTCCCCGCCTTTGGCACTCCCAGCAGCTGCTCCAGCCTTGGGGCAGTGTCAAGCCAGCATTGTGCTGACTCTTCCACCGCTGGCTTGGCACTGCCTCCTCAAGGCTGGAGAAGCTGCTGGGAGAGCTGAAGCCGGGGGAGGGGGTGGGGCATGACATGACCTGGCTCTGCCCCTTCTCCCCGGCTGCCTTCCCTCCACTGCCTTGAGGGGGCAGTGCCAAGCCAGTATTGTGCTGGCTCTGCCACCGCTGGCTTGCCACTGCCCCCTCAAGGCGAGAGAAGCTGCTGGGAGAGCTGAAGCTGGGGAGGGGGGTGGGGCATGACATGGCCTGGCTCTGCCCCTTCTCCCCAGCTGCCTTCCCCCCACTGCCTTGAGGGGGCAGTGCCAAGCCAGTGTTGTGTTGACTCTGCCACCACTGGCTTGGCACTGCCCCCTCAAGGCTGGTGAAGCTGCTAGGAGAGCTAAAGCCGGGGGAGGGGGTGGGGCATGACACAGCCTGGCTCCGCCCTTCCCGGCTGCCTTCCCCCACTGCCTTGAGGGGGCAGTGCCAAGCCAGTATTGTGCTGGCTTTGCCACCACTGGCTTGGCACTGCCCCCTCAAGACTGGAGAAGCTGGTAGGAGAGCTGAAGCCGGGGGAGGGGGTCGGGCATGACACGGCCTGGCTCTGCCCCTTCTCCCTGGCTGTCTTCCCCCCACTGCCTTGAGGGGGCAGTGCCAAGCCAGTATTGTGCTGGCTCTGCCACCGCTGGCTTGGCACTGCCCCCTCAAGGCTGGAGAAGCTGCTAGGAGAGCTGAAGCCGGGGGAGGGGGTGGGGCATGGCACAGCCTGGCTCTGCCCCTTCTCCCCAGCTGCTTTCCCCCCACTGCCTTGAGGGGGAAGTGCCAAGCCAGTATTGTGCTGGCTCTGCCACCGCTGGCTTGGCACTGCCCCCTCAAGGCTGGAGAAGCTGCTGGGAGAGCTGAAGCCGGGGGAGGGGGTGGGGCATGACATGGCCTGGCTCTGCCCCTTCTCCCTGATCCCTACCAACCACAGCCATTAGGGGCAGTGCCAAGCCAGTATTGTACTGGCTTTGCCACCGCTGGCTTGGCCCTGCCCCTCAAGACTGGAGAAGCTGCTAGGAGAGCTGAAGCTGGGGGAGGGGTCAGGCATGACACGGCCTGGCTCTGCCCCTTCTCCCCTGGCTGTCTTCCCCCACTGCCTTGAGGGGCAGTGCCAAGCCAGTATTGTGCTGGCTCTGCCACCGCTGGCTTGGCACTGCCCTCAAGGCTGGAGCTGCTGGGAGAGCTGAAGCCAGGGAAGGGGCAGGGTATGGTGCGGCTTGCTCCGCCCCTCCCGGCTTCGGCACTCCCAGCAGCTGCTCCCAGCAGGCCACCATCCCCCAGCCGTTCTTTACTGTGTTAGAGTGTCATTTTGTGTCATTTTGGTTGGTGGTGTGCCCCCAGATTTTTCTAATGTTAAAAGTGTGCCACGGCTCAGAAAAGGTTGGGAAACACTGGCATGGGAGACAGAATCAAACCTTGCGGGACCCCACAGGTCAAGGCTGAGCGGTCCGAGCAGGTGTCCCCTAGCTTCACCAACTAGGAATGACCCTCCAGAAAAGACCGGAGCCACGGTAAAATCGTGACTGATCTCATGTGGAGGAATGGGATGATCAGGTCCTCATCCTAGAAAAGTCGTAACTTTGCTTCATCAAAACTCCTCTCTTTCTTTTAGGATGGTTTCTGCCATGTGACCTGTTGTAGTTGAGCAAGCTGAGCCTGTAGTTGCTACAGGTAGTAACAGGGAGGAGGATACTTTGTCGGACATGTCACTTGAAGAGGGGGAGGTTTGGGCAGAATTACTGCAGCTGGGAGGAAGAGAGCTGCAAGTGTTGTGAGTTTGGAAGGTGCAGAACAAAGGAGAAAGGTCCGACAAATACTTAGGGAGCCTACCAGTGATGACACTTTTGAGGGGTTTGAAGCAGAGTTAACCTCAAAAGAGAGTGATACAGAGCTGGACTCAGCGTTGGTGCAGGATGTCAGGAATGTGTTAAATGCTGAGTCCAGCTAAAAGCTCATTTTTTGGCTTTTCGAGTGATCCTGATTGGCCTAGTGGGGATGTTGAGTCGGATTGGGGTCCTTTAACTGTTCAGCAAAGGTGGGAGGATTGGAGGAACACACCCAGTGCTGACGGATCTTCACATCACACAGACTTCGAGCCGGGATAAAGGCCAAAGACTACGAAAGACGGACGTCTTCTCTGTTTTGTTTATAGGCTTTTTTGGGTGTGGGTTTTTATGCCGGACTGTGGCTATGTTTTTGTTTGAATAAACTGTAAATACTTTTACTAGCTTGGCGTGTTTGTGAGCCATCTGTGGGAGTCTCCACATGACCACTCCACTCCATATTCTTAAGGCAGGTAATTACATTCGGTGGAGAAAGCAAAACATTCATAAATAGGAAGTAATCCCATTTGTCACCGTTGCCTCTTTCTCCTGCCATGGAATAATTCTTTACCTAACAGCAAACAACTAAATACCACACTCCACACATCTCTATTCCAGAAGATAATGAGAGCCGCCATGGTAAAGAAAAGACCATCACCGTGGAACGAGGTTTGAAAGATGACTTGGATAATGAAGCCGTTTCTTCCTTCGCTGACTCATAGGAGCAACACAGAGCTGAGTGCAGGGGAAGACGGAAGAGGCTCTGTGTTGTGAAGCGGGATTAATCAAAGTGAGGCTCGGCAGCAACCATCTGTCAAAATATCTTTTTTTCTTTGATAATAGTAATAATGATGGAAATTTTGCCCCGAAGCCTGCAAAATTAGGTAATTTCTACTACTAGCTTAGATATACAAGGTGTGAGCTCCTCTCCCCTGCACCAAGCAGGCAAAAAGAAACACCCACTTGATACGAGGGCGGGTCAATAAGTCCGTGACTTTTTGAATGAAACACAGGTTTTTTGGATTAAAAAATCGTTTTATTTTTCAACGTCGTCTCCTTTGAGCTCTATACACTTTGCCCAACGTTTCTCCAATTTTTTCATCCCTTCCACAAAAAAAAAAAGATTTGTCGAGGTCATCAAAATAGGTATTTGTTTGTGAGATGATTCCATTGTTGGAGTCAAATCAATTTCCGCCCGAGCCATTTCTTCAGGTTTGGAAACAAGAAATAGTCACTTGGGGCTAAACCGGAGAATAGGGCAGATGAGGGAGCAATTCGTATCCCAATTCATGGATTGTTACCATGGCAACTGAGCATGTGTGCGCCCTTGCATTGTCCTGGAGCAAATGAACTTTTTTCTTGGCTAAATGCGGTCGTTGTTTTTTTTTTTGCAAATCCTCATTAAATCGAACCCAATAAATTGGCATAATATTCGTCATTGATTGTTTTACCCTTTTGAAGGTAGTCAATGTGGATTATACCGTGCATCCCAAAAAACGGTCGCCATGACTTTATTGGCTAACAAACTCACCTTGGCCTTCTTTGGCGCCGATTCACCCCGAGACACCCACTGTTTTGACTGCTGTTTGGTCTCTGGTAGCTAGCACAAGGCTGGCTTGGCCCTGCCCTCTTCAAGGCTGGAGCAGCTGCTGGCCTGGCTCCACCCCTCTCTGGAAAGTGCCCCATCTGTCTGGGCTCGACCGCCTTCGGTCCCGGGATCGAGTGGTCGATCGCGATCGGCTTCCTGATCTGGAGAGCCCCTACTCTCGCTCCTGCCGCCTTCGCAAGCGTGATTGGTGGGGACAAGGGAGAGGGCCTACTCTGTGGTGCCCCCCCCCCCTCTGGAACTCGCTTCCCAAGGACATCAGACAAGTCCCTGCTGTGTGCAATCCTGCAAATGTCCTCAGAAGCACTTTCATTACCTGTTGGGTGTCTGCCCCACATTGTCCTTGAAACCTTCCTGCTATATAATCTACCTCTGTCTGCATCCAGCATTTATTTATTTAAAAATTCACATTGGGCCCACCCAAAATGGTTTTAATTTGCCTTTTATTGCTTGTGTTAAGTCTTATTGATTGTATTGCTTTATAATTGCCGTTGTATTGTTATTATGTCTTATTGGGCTTGGCCTCATGTAAGCTGCCCGGAGTCCCTTTGGGTATAAATAAAGTTAATATTTATTTATTTATTTATTTATTTATTTATTTATTTACTTACTTTATTTATATTCCGCCCTTCTCACCCCAAAGGGGACTCAGGCGAATTACAGGTACATATACAAGCAGACAATCCCTGCTGTTTATCACAGTACAGTACATACATTTTTGACATATTACTACACACATATAAATGAACAGAGGCAAATCTGGCCACCAGGGGGAGCTGAGGCAATGATCTGCACCTTGAATTGGAACCAGAAAATAAACGGCAGTCAATGGAGCTCCTTAAACAGGGGGGTTGACCAGGCCCGGATTACCCATAAGGCCACCCTAGGCCATGGCTTTGGGCGGCACTTTTTTTGGGGGGGCAGCAGATCCGGACCCCCCAATTTTTTCAATAAAACAACCCCCCAAAATTAAAAAAAAATAGCATTTTTAAAAGGGCGCATGCGCAGCTGCCCCCTCCCTTTGCGCTGCTCCCCTCGGCTCTGCTTTAGGAGGGAGGGAGGATCGGCTCCGACCCGGACTCCGCCCCCTCGCCGGCACGGAGCCGACCCGCCCTCCCTCCTAAAGTCAGCCTGAAAAGGGCGTGACGACGCAAGAGAGGAGGGCCGGCGGCGCAGCTTCTCCTTGCCTGGCGACGCCAAGCCAGGGAGGTGGAGAGAAGCCGTGCCGCCGCCCCTCCTCCCTTGCGTCATCACGCCATGCAAGGGAGGAGGGGCGGCAGTGGGACTCCTCCCTGCCTCCTCCCTGGCTTGGCGTCGTCAGGCAGGGAGAAGCCGCACCGCCGGCCCTCCTCCCTTGTGTCGCGCCTGCCCCGCCGAAAAGGGGTGGACGGCGCGCAGGATGCACGGCGGAAGAGCGCCTCTTTCTCCTCCTCGCCCCGCCCTCCTTCCTTCAATCCGGCGAGGGGGTGGGGGCGGGGAGGGACGGAGCTGGGGGAGGGTCGGAGGCAGACCCTTTGGCCTTGGGCGACAAAAGGGCCTGATCCGGGCCTGGGGTTGACTGCTCCCTGTAATTTGCCCCAGTTATTAATCTGGCTGCCTAATGTTGTACCAGTTGTAGTTTCTGGGCCATCTTCAAGGGTAGTCCCACATAGAGTGCATTGCAGTAATCCAATCTAGAGGTAACTAAGGCGTGGACCACCGTAGTCAAATCAGCCTTCATATAGCCAAAAGTTCAAATAATGTTGGGGGCATAACTGGAAGCTATCAGGATACTATTTCATGAACAGGAAAATAAATTTTGCCTTTGCCCTCCCGGCCAGAAGCAGAGATTTCTAATCTGTCAGCACTCCAAATGACATTTTCAAATCTTGGCCATGTTACTATGTTGACAATGGATTCAGAAAATCTGAACATTTTGATTCCATAGAGCAATTGGCCAGTTACCTCTGGGTAAACAGAACGCCATCCATGCATTGGGAGAGTTAGCGTGTGTCAGCTCTGTGGTCCAATTTTAGCATTCTGCCTTTTCCTTCTCCTCCCTCCCTGTGTGCAAGTGCATGACCTGCTGGAAGAGACTTGACAGATAAACAAGCTTCCAGAATTTAAAACAATGCAAAGCCTATCTCTTCCAGCACGTCTGCTCAGTCAATTTTAAACTACAACCCTTGGCTGCCACCAAATTTAACAAGTAGGGGAGATTGTGTATTCAGAACTTAAAACTGCACTAAGCTGGAACGATCTGGCTGGAAAACCTTTTGAAAAACCACTGGCCACCACCAGACTTATACTCACTACTAGCTGTACCCGGCACGCGTTGCTGTGCCCTATTTAGGAGATGCGAGAAAGTCTGAGAATGTAAGGGTTGGAATTGATGTTATTTATGGTCTTGGTGGGGTCATGGCTGTGTCGTTGTGGGTTGTTCTGGTGGGTGGGATGTTGAAGTCCTGTGGAGTTGTCGGTGTGTGGTGTTGGTGGTCCTGTGGAGTTGTCGGTGTGTGGTGTTGCTTGCGTTCTGCAGAGCTTGTGGATATACAATGTTTTTTGTCTTTCCGTCTGCTGTGTTGATGTAGAGCAGTGTTTCTCAACCTGCTCTACACCCCTGGAGGGGTCGCGAAGGGGTGTCAGAGGGGTCGCCAAAGACCATCAGAAAACAAAGACCATCAGGGGGTTCTGTGTGGGAAGTTTGGCCCAATTCTATTGTTTGTGGGTTTAAGAATGCTCTTTGATTGTAGGTGAACTATAAATCCCAGCAACTACAACTCCCAAATGACAAAAATCAATCCCCCCTCCCAATCCCACAAGTATTCAAAATTGGGCATATTGGATATTTGTACCAAATTGGGCATATTGGGTATTTGTGCCAATACATGCTGCATATCAGACATTTCCATTACAATTCATAACAGAAGCAAAATTACAGTTACAAAGTAGCAAAGAAAATATTATGGTTAGGGGTCTCCACAACATGAGGAACTGTATAAAGGGGTCGTGGCATTAGGAAGGTTGAGAACCACTGATGTAGAGGTTCTGTGGTTTCCCAACTCTGGAGCACGCTACGTAGAGTTGTCCGTGGGAGAAGCATTCTGTGTCAAGGTCTATGCCACAGATTTGTAGTGTTTGCCCTTGAGCCTTGTTTATGGTGATGGCAAAAGCTAGTGTAGTGCAGTGTCTTTCTATTCTGGCGTTTGTTCTGCCCTTTTTTGTGTGATGTATGTAGCGTTGCGAGTGTGTCGTCCGATGCTGTTCTTTTTAGGAGGCATGGCTTGTCTTTTGGGTCAGCTTATGCCTGTGTGGAAGGAAGGAATGGCATACAAATGGGTTGAGCAGTAGACGCAAGGTTGTGTTATGTGTGTATTGTGTTGTGTGTAGGTATTACTTTTGTGTTATTTTGGGGGTATGTGTTTGTCAGTGGTGCCTGTGTCCCTGGTGCCCTATTTGTCTCCCTCCTAGATCTTGACCGTGGCATTTTAACCCTCAACTGAAATCACTCAGCATTCTAAGTGGCTTTGCCCACCGTTACTATGGTAACTGATGTTGGCCAATGGGTTTCGCTGGCGGCCGCAGTGGATGCTGGGAAATGTAGTTTTTTAATCGTTGTTTTGGGGGCCTTCTAGGTTTTGGGGGAAAGTTTCTTTGCTAAAAACCTTCCTTGCCCGAGGCCTATATTTGTTGCCAAATTTGGTGTTTCTGCCTTGTAAGGTTTCTCTGCCTAGGACGGTCGTTCGATGATGACTCTTCCTTTATATATATATATATAGATTAAGCCCTTTGGCTTACTGGAGGTATTCCAGGCAAGAATGCTCTGGACTGAGGTAACAATGAAGAGATTTCTTCTTCAAAATGTACGCTGCCACCATTAGACTCTTGATTGCTGCAGGGCCCCTCTCCATATGGAGCAAGCAGTGCTCTCCTTAAAAAAAGGTTGCTTGGTCATTCAGGATGTTGCCGAACAAGACTGTCATCTCCCTGAACTGCCTGCATGCAGGGTTGGATCTGCAGCTTCCAGCGCAGCTTTACACCTGCCGTTTCATCCCATGCTTATCGCTACAGGGCTTTTTCGGAAGTTGGATGTGTCCTTCGAACCTGTGCAATGGATTTTTCTAGTGGAGCGCAGCGTGCACAGAACTGGTCTCACCCTTTAAACCAAAGGTTCGTCTGCCGGGGCCTAGCAAGCTTGGACAGTGGCAGCGACGTCCTCAGGTCGTAGGTTTGATTAGGGTTACCTTCTCTTAGATGGTTGACCTTACAGGGTTAGTCGAGCCCCATCTGCCCGGGTTTGAATTTAGTTTTCCTTCTCTTAGGATGGTTGCCAAAAAGCTAGGGAGCCCATCCTGCCCGTTGACGCTCTTTGTCAGACCCTTCGGTTGTGACCTGTCTGGCATGGGAGGCCCTACCGGTGACTATTATGCCACCGACGGCATAGCTCACAACTTCATTAGGGTATGCAAGCCTCTCACCCACGACAAGGGGGCGCCAATGGAAAAGTTATTAACATTGCATAATAACATACATTGTTATTATTATTATTATTATTATTATTATTATTATTATTAGAAACACAACAAGATGAGTCCACAGCAGACAAGATCACTCTGTTGGCTGTTGTTTTGGATCACATGCCGGACACTTCCCAAGTGTCTAGGACTGTGTCATGTATCGGCGAATAACGCTTTCATCAGCGCTGTCTTCGCATAATCCTAAATATACACTGGACTGACTATGTGACGAATGTTGCTGTCCTTGAGGAAGCAGGGATCACCAGCGTTGAGGCCATGCTATTGAGAACACAGCTGCGCTGAGCAGGGCATGTCTCTAGGATGGAGGACCACCGCCTCCCAAAGATACTACTCTACGGTGAACACACCACGGGTCAGCACAAGAGAAGCACCCCCAAAAAGAGATACAAGGACTTCCTGAAACAACATCTCAGGCTCGGCCAGATTCATCACCAACAATGGTCCACATCGGGAGGCATGGAGGCATGGAGACGCACTATCCACAATGCTGCGGCCTCTTTCGAGAAGACACGCCGAATGAGTCTCCAAGAGAAACGACAACACAGAAAGAACCGCAACTTGGATACAACATCACCCAAGGAGACTTTCTGCTGTGCTTTCTGCAACTGGACTTGACTATCTCGGATTGGCCTCTTTACTCGTTAACACGCTTGTAGAAAGTGTAGGATGAGTCCTTCCTGAATCTTGGTACACGAAGAAGCCCAGAAAAAGAAGAAGAAAAAAGACAATGGCTCCATGCTGTGCAGTCCTGGGAGTTATAGTTTGCCAAAATCCATACACTACTGTGGGTGCATTTATACTATGGAATGAATGTCCTTGGACCCCACAGCTCCATACTATGCAGTCCTGGGAGTTATAGTTTTCCAAATTCCACACCCTTCTCTGTGGGTGAGAGAAAGAGAGAGAGAGCATCACGGATTCTGCAACTGAAGAGGGGGAGGATGTGGGTGGTGATTACAGTGCGATGGCAAATCTACTGCAAGAATGCTGAGTACAACTGTATAAGACAGTGTTTTTCAACCTTTTTTGAGCCGCGGCACATTTTTTACATTTACAAAATCCTGGGGCACACCACCAACCAAAAGGACTCAAAATGACACTCTAACACAGTAATACATACAGTTAATATGCTTTTAAATGTATTTATACACTCAGTGTGAAACCCAGACCTGTCTCGATGAACACAACATACATATCCTGGCAGGAATGGCAGAAAGACACACACTTCCCACACAGAACTCCCATAACCAAGAGAAAATACTATAAGAGTTTGGTGGGCATTGACCTTGAGTTTTGGAGTTGTAGTTCACCTATATCCAGAGAGCACTGTGGACTCAAGCAATGATGGATCAGGAGCAAACTTGGCATGAATACTCAATATGCCCAAATGTGTACACAGATGGAGTTTGGGGAAAATAGACCTTGACATTTGGGAGTTACAGTTTCTGGGATGTATAGTTAACACACAACCAAAGAGCATCCTGAACTCTTGCAACAATGGAATTGAACCAAACTTGGCATATTGAACTCTCATTACCAAAAGAAAGTACTGAAAGGGTTTGCTTGGGAATTGACCTTGAGTTTGGAAGTTGTAGTTGACCTACACCCAGAGAGCACTGTGGACTCAAACAATGTTATGTTATGTTGTTGTTTGTTTTCTATCCAGAATCACAATGTTGGAAGGAGGCTCACCACTTTAAGGTCCCTCTAAAACAGGCATGGGAAAACTTCGGCCCTCTGGGTGCTTTGGACTTCAACTCCCACCCGACCTAACAGCCTGAGACCCTTTCCTGCTTAAGTGGCTGAGGGGGGAGGAAAAGGGCCTGAGGCTGCTAGGAATGGTGGGAGTTGGAGTCCAAAACCCTGAAGGTCCAAGTTTGCCCATGGCAGCTTTCGACAGAGACCCTTCCTCCCCTCGCACCTTTCTTCCCCTCCTGCCGAACACTTACTTTTCTTCTACACTGCCGCTTCTGCCGCCATTTTGATCCGAAGGGGCAGCGTGAGCGTGTTCAGGAGGGGAGGGGGAGGGAGAAAGACGTGACCCGTGCAGGCGCTACTGCACAAACTCGCCCCAAAGCAAAGCGAGGCAAAGCGAGGCAGAGCGAGGCTGGGAAGAAGGGAGCCGAATGGAGAAGAAAAAGTGTTTGGCAGGAGGGGGAAGAAAGGGGATTGGAGGTTCCAATTTCCCACGCTCACGGCATACTAGTATGCCACGGCACACTGGTTGGGAAACACTGGTATAAGACAGAGATACATTTAACAGTATGATGAAGGTAGGAAAACCGTCTGTTTCATATCAAAACTGAGTCACATTGAGCTTCACTCTACCAAATACTTCCCTGCTTCAATGTGATGAAGTCTATACTGGGTAGGTGAAATCCTCAGGTACAGAGGTCATACTCTATTGTATGTAATCAGATCACTAGTTAAATGTTAGTAACAATTTGTTATAGTTCAGGGCTGTCCAACTTCTTTTGGCCCAGGGGCCGGAGTTCTGGTCACTGATGACCTGGGGGCCGCTATGGTGGCTGGGTCATGCGCGGGGCGGGACCGCTCCTGACGGCGTGCTGACATCAGCACGCCTGACGTCACCACGGCGCCCTGCGGGGCTGGGTGACGTCACCAAGCCTCGCCGAAAAGGGACGGCGCGCTTGGTGACAGCGTCACCAAGCGTGGCGTCCCTTTTCAGCGGGGCTTGGTGATGTCAGCAAGCCTCGTCGAAAAGGGACGCCATGCATGTGCGCCAGGGCGCGCTTGGTGAAGCCAGCGTGGCACCGGGTTCCTTCCACCTCTTTCTCCTCACTGCCAAGGAGGAAGAGGTGGAATGAACCCGGCACCATGCCGGGCGTCACTAGCATCATCCCGGCAGGGCTTGGCGACGCCACCCAGCCCCGCCCGAAAGGGGCAGGCCGCAGGACGACTCCCGCCCGGCGTCCTGCGCGGCCTGTTTTTACCGGCAGGGCTGGGAGACGCCAGATGCCGGCACCTCCACCTCTTCCTCCTGGCGCCGGCATCTGACGTCACCCAGCCCACAAGGGGCAGGTTAGCAGGACGCCTCCCCCGGTGTCCTGATGGCCTGCCCCGGGCAGGGCTGGGAGACGTCACAGATGCCGCCACCTCCACCTCTTCGTCCTCGGCGCCGGCATCTGACGTCACCCAGCTCCGCTGAAAAGGGGCAGGCCACCACACAGGACGCCGGGCAGGAGAGGCGAGGCGCCCTCCTGCCCTCCCGCGCATGCCCCTTGAGCGCCCGAGCGCCCCTGAATTTCCCCCAATTTTTTTTCAAATATTATTATTTATCCCAGGAGGGTAGGCGGGCTGCATCCAAGGGGCTGGCGGGCCGTGTACGGCCCGCGGGCCGCCTGTTGGACAGGCCTGTTATAGTTCTTACAACACATAATGGTCTGCATCTATTCTGCACACTAGTTGATTAGAAACAGCAGCCATGGGGGAGAAACCAAATGTGTACAGACAGCTATACCTGAAAACTGTAGACTATTTCTGGATCAAATGCTCCTATTTAGCAAAATTCCTGTAAGAATCAATCTTGCATCATCCTTGCTCTCTTTGTAATGGATCAGGAAGTCTTTTTTTTCTATTTACATGCATTACAAAATGCATTATAAATCAAGTTCTGGTTACTGGAAGACCTCGTCTCCCAGCATGCTGCATTACTCTTCCTGACTTGTGTTTACTAGGAAGACATTTCAAAGCTGCCCTATAAAGCAAAATCCTCATTATCTGTGCGTGTTCTCCTGTCCACAGGGGAAGCATTTAGTGGTTGAATAGAACATTGCATGCAAAACCCACTGATGCAAAAGCTCACCGAGCCAGTTCACATTGTCATCTCATTAGATGTGTCGATTCATAGTGACAGGGCACCTTTAAACAACAACAAGGAAAATGGGATCAGAGTCTTTGGAACTGGCATCTTTTAGTGTGCTCATATTCTCCACTCTATATCACTCTCTCTCTCTCTCGGCATTACTTCGCGAACGAAGATTCTTAGGAAGGATTCATCCCACGCTTTCTACAAGCGAGTTGATGACTAAAAAGGCCAATCTGAGATAGGCAAGTTCGGTTGCAGAAAGCACAGCAGAAAGTCTCCTTGGGTGATGTGGTTTTCCAAGTTGC
>JARBWK010002104.1:0-16190 GCA_030556195.1 Anolis apletophallus
GATTATATTTGATTGTATGGATGTCTCTTATGAATTGTAAGTAATTGGAACCGAGGAGGGGTGGGGTGGGGGCGGAGCCAGGGAGGCAGGGAAGAGCCGGGGCGGGGCAGACCCTTCGGCCCCCAGGTCATCAGTGACCGGAATTCAGGCCCCTGGGCCAGTAGAAGTTGGACAGCCCTGTTATATACCATACTAGCTTGGGGACCCGGCGCTGCCCAAGTTATTTGAAAGGCATTTTGTGCCAAGGTTGGTCATTATTAGTTGTTTATATGGCTTGCAGTGGTCTCGGGAAGTGAGGGAAGGTGCTGGGAATCCCATCATCCATGGTCCATCCTCCTCCAAACGGCATGGGTCATGGGGTTCTGTGTGCCAAATTTGGTATTGCTCAGTCTTTGAATGAGGTTGGCAGCAGTCTTGTGAAGTGAGTGGAGGTACTTCAAGTCCCATCATCCATGGTCCACCCCCTCCAAACTGCACCAGGATGTAAAGTGGATCATGGGGCTTTTGTGTGCCAAATGTGGTCATGATCATGCACTGGATGAGGGTCACAGCGGGCTCGGGAAGTGAGTGGAGGTACTTGAAATCCCATCATCCATGGTTCGTCCTATTTGAAACTGCACCAGGATGTAGAATGGGTCATGTGGGCAGGGGCGGTCCTACAAAGTAGGCCAAGTAGGCGGCCGCCTAGGGCGCCATCTGGGAAGGGGGCGCCATCCTGGTCGCATGGGGCGCCATTCTGGCCCTGCCGATGTTCCTCAGGCAGTGCCACAGGTGCCTGCTTTTGGGCTGGCCTTGTGCGCTCCAGCGCCGCTTCTGGGTATGCACGGAGGTTTTCGCGCAGGCGCAGTTGCTCCAGAACTGAAGTTGAGCGCAAGAGCAACTGCACATGCGCGAAAACCTCCCCGCATGCCCAGTAGCTCCCTTGTGCAGAAGCCTGTAAGCAAAGCACTCCCTATCGGTCAGGCAGGGAGTGCTTCCCCTCTCCCTTTGTCTCCACCGTGCGCACGTTTGCGGAAGGAGAAAAGAATCAGCGAAGGAAGTGTAAGTGAAGGAATGAATGAAGGGCTTTCCTCCCTCCTCCTCTGTGACCTCTTCTCTCCTCCTTCCTTTCTTGGCTCTATTTCTGTCTAGACCTGAGGGGCCTGAGGCTATGAGGAGTTGTGGGAGTTGGAGTCCAAAACACTTAGAAGGAGGGAGGCGGGCCCAAGTTTGCCCAGGCCGCGCTGCCTGTATTCGACCTCATTTGAACATTTTGGCTGTTTTTCTATTTACACTTACATTGGGATCCTAATTTTGGACTTATGGGAGACTCCTATGGATTATGAGATGGGTGGTAGGTAATATATTCTGATTTTGATGCATTTACATTGCATTTCTTGTTGATTATTATACAGTTCTGCTTAATATTGTCATACAATATAATAAAAATACAATATAACAATAGAATAATGATATATTTTATATTACCTACAATATTACAAACAATATTGCAGTATAGTGGTATTGTACAAAATAGTAATATATAATAGTTTATTTTAGTTTATTTTGGGTTATTTGAGTTTTATAAGTCATGAAAATATTTGGTAGAGGATAATTTTATTGAAATAAATAATTTTATTTATTATTTTATAATAATAATATAATAGAATGTTATATTGTATATATTGTCAATATATTATAATATAATTATATTGTAATGTAGTATAATATAATTATGATATAATATAGTATGAGTATGGTATAATATATTGTATATACATTGATACAATATAATACTACTAATGGTATTGTGATATTATAATTGTATATTTGTTTTACATGGGGCGGCAAAATAATGTTTTGGGGGCACCAAAATAATGTTCGCCTACCATTTAAAATTACCTTAGACCGCCCCTGCATGTGGGCTCTGTGTGTCTTGGTCTTCAACCATTTCTGTTTGCCTCATGCCCTTTTCTTTCCTCTCGCTGCTGCCTAGAAGTGTTGGAATGTTGGGAGGCTGGCCAATCAGAGGCGTTATGCAAATAATCCCACAGTGGCAACCAATCGAAATGCTGCCACATATTCCTCCGCACCTCCGCTCCTCCGCACCTCCCATCCTCATAAACACTGACTTTTATTATATACATAGATAGATAAACATAGCTCAAAGATATTTTTTACAATATTATAAATACTTTGCACACAAATTTTTGAAGACATTGAATCATCAAAAGCAGCGTCCCTATCTCAGCCACCCAGGAAGGCAATTTCACATTTTGATGTTTTCCAATTTTGGAATTTGATATAAGATGCTCCACCTGTAATATAATTACATACTATTAAATGATAATGGTAAAATAGCACCATCACAGTGCACGGCAAGGAGCCCCTGCTGGCGCAATGGGTTAAACCAGTGTTTCTCAACCTGGGGGTCGGGACCCCCAGGGGGGTCGCAAGAGGGTTTCAGAGGGGTCGCCAAAGACCATCAGAAAACATATTTCTGATGGTCTTAGGAAGCCCTTTGGCAGAGAAGGTTGAAGATCTCTCCGCTTGTCCTTCTCTTTCTTTTTGGAAACAGACTGCGAATTCCCCCACCTAAAGCTCTCCTCTGCTGTGATTGGCAGACTTCCTAGCCAATGTGGAGGGCTGTTTCTGAGGCTCCAAGCAGGGAGGGAGAGCAGGCGTGTTTGGCGCATGGCAGCATGATGCACATGTGTGGGTGAGGGAGAGTGTGTGGGATGGAGGCTCACGCCAGCGAGTCCCTTCAAGGCATGAGGGTCCTGTGTAGGAAGTTCGACCCAATTCTATCATTGGTGGGGTGCAAGGGGCTCTTTGATTGTAGGTGAACTAAAAATCCCAGCAACTACAACTCTCAAATGTCAAGATCTATTTTCCCCAAACTCCACCAGTGTTCGTTTTTGGTTATATTGAGGATTCATGTCAAGTGTGGTCCAGATCCATCCTTGTTGAGTCTACAGTGCTCGCTGGATGTTGGTGAACTACAACTCCCAAACTCAAGGTCAATGCCCACCAAACCCTTCCAGTATTTGCTGTTGGTCATGGGAGTTTTGTGTGCCAAGTTTGGTTCAATTCCATTGTTGGTGAGTTCAGAATGCTCTTTGATTGTAGGTGAACTATAAATCCCAGCAACTACAACTCCCAAATGACAAAATCAACCCCCCCCCCCCCCCCACACACACACAAAATACAGTTATTAAGTAGCAACGAAATAATGTTTTGGTTGGGGGTCACCACAATATGAGTAACTTTCTTAAGGGGTTGTGGGAAGGTTGAGAAACACTGGGTTAAACCATTGTGCCGACAGGACTGCTGACTGACAGGTCAGCAGTTTGAATCCAGGGAGAGTGGGTTGAGCTCCCTCTGTCAACTCCAGCTCCCCATGCGGCAACATGAGAGAAGCCTCCCACAAGGATGTTAAAACATCAAACATCCGGGTGTCTCCTGGGCAACCTCCTTGCAGGTGGTCAATTCTCTCACACCAGAAGCAACTTGCAATTTCTCAAGTTGCTCTTGACATGAAAAAAAAGGCCACGGCATTCAGCAAACAAGAACATCAAAGAATAAGGTCCTTGTCCTTCTGACCTGGATGCAAAAAAAATAGCACTGTGATATTTTGACCTAGATTTGCGCATTGGCACAGACAGAAAGGGTTAAAAAGTCTCCTGGAGCAGAAACTTTTGTCCTACCTCAAGGTGTGTGATGCAGCAGCTGCGATTCTGGGCTGCATCAATAGGAGCCTAATGTCCAGATTGAGGGAAGTCATTGTCTCACTCTTTGGTCAGTTCTCACCTGGAATAATTCTGTGTCCAGTTCTGGATATTGCAGTGTTTTTCAACCTTTTTTGAGCCGCGGGCACATGTTTTACATTTACAAAATCCTGGGGCACACCACCAACCAAAATGACACAAAATGACACTCTAGCACAGTAATACATATAGTTCATATGTTTATAAATGTATTTATACACTCAGTGTGAAACCTGGGCCTGTTTCGATGAACACAACATGGATATCCTGGCAGCAGTGGCAGAAAGACACAAACTTCCCACACAGAACTCCCATAACCAAGAGAAAATACTATAAGAGTTTGGTGGGCATTGACCTTGGGTTTTGGAGTTGTAGTTTACCTATATCCAGAGAGCACTGTGGACTCAAACAAAGTTGGATCAGGACCAAACTTGGCATGGATACTCAATATGCCCAAATGTGAACACAGATGGAGTTTGGGGAAAATAGACCTTGACATTTGGGAGTTACAGTTTCTGGGATTTATAGTGAACACACAATCAAAGAGCATCCTGAACTCTTGCAACAATGGAATTGAACCCAACTTGGCATATTGAACTCTCATTACCAACAGAAAGTACTGAAAGGGTTTGCTTGGGAATTGACCTTGAGTTTGGAAGTTGTAGTTCACTTACACCCAGGGAGCACTGTGGACTCCAACAATGTTATGTTATGTTGTTGTTTGTTTTCTATCAAGAATCACAATGTTGGAAGGAGGCTCACCACTTTAAGGTCCCTAAAACCGGCATGGGAAAACTTTGGCCCTCTGGGTGCTTTGGACTTCAACTCCCACCATTCCTAACAGCCTGAGGCCCTTTCCTGATTTAGTGGCTGAGGGGGGGAAAGGAAAAGAGCCGGAGGCTGCTAGGAATGGTGGGAGTTGGAGTCCAAAACACCTGGAAGGTCCAAATTTGCCCATGCCAGCTTTCGACACAGACCTCTTCCTCCCCCTTCCCCTCCGCGCCCTTTCTTCCCCCTCCTGCCGAACACTTACTTTTTCTTCTACACTGCCGCTTCTGCCGCCATTTTGATCCGAGGGGGCAGCGTGAGCGTGTTCAGGAGGGGAGGGGGGAGGGAGGGAGGGAGGTGTGACCCGTGCGGGCGCTACTGCGCAGACTCGCCCCAGAGCAAAGCGAGGCAAAGCGAGCAGAGCGAGGCTGGGAAGAAGGGAGCCCGAGTGGAGAAGAAAAAGTGTTCGGCAGGAGGGGGAAGAAAGGGGATTGGAGGTCCCAATTTCCCACGGCACACCTGATGATCGCTCACGGCACACTAGTGTGCTACGGCACACTGGTTGGGAAACACTGGGATATTGGATAATGGAATACACTGCCTGGGAGTCTGTTGTAGTCTCCTTCTGTGGAGGTTTTTAAGCAGGGCCCAAATGGCCATACGTTAGAGGTGCTTTGATTGTCTTTTTCCTGTATGACAGAATAGGATTGGACTGGATGACCCTTGGGGTCTCTTCCAACTAGAATCATAGAACCATAGAGTTGGAAGACACCTCATGGGCCAACCAGTCCAACCCCATTCTGTCAAGAAGCAGGAAAATCGCACTCAAAGCACCCTCAACGGCTGGCCATCCAGCCTCTGCTTAAAAGCCTCCACAGAAGGAGCCTCCACCACACTCCAGGGCAGAGAGTTCCACTGTTGAACAGCTCTCACAGTCAGGAAGTTCTTCCTCAGGTTCAGGTGGAATCTCCTTTCCTGTAGTTTGAAGCCATTGTTCCGTGTCCTAGTCCCCAGGGCAGCAGAAAACAAGCCTGCTCCCTCCTCCCTATGACTTCCCCTCACATCTTGATCCATGGCTATCATGTCTCCTATCAGTCTTCTCTTCTCCAGGCTAAACATGCCCAGCTCTTTCAGCCGCTCCTCATAGGGCTTGTTCTCCAGACCTTTGATCATTTGAGTTGCCCTCTTTCTCTGGACACCTTCCAGCTCGTCAATATCTCTCTTCAGTTGTGTTGCCTCATGTTAGGTGCGCCAAAAGTCTGAAATGATTTCAAAGCATACAACCATAGCAACCAATTTTGACCATTGTGATGCCGTTGTTGAAAAATTGGACTTGGACAATTCCAGGCCCGGATTACCCATAAGGCCAACCTAGGCCATGGCCTAGGGGCGCAAGCTGAGGGGGGTGCAGATCACAGACCCCAAAAATATTGTTGAAACAAATAAAAATGCTGCCTAATCCCCGTCCCAGTCTTGTGGGAGTTTATTGTTATTTTCAAATCTCGAGAGGGGACCACCTGCCGCCTCCTTTCTGCCTAAGGAGCGCCCTCCTTGTCACTTCCCCCTCGCACTTACCCCAGCCGGCGGCTCCTGTCACCATGGCAACAAGCTCCCTCGCCCACTTCCGCTGACATCAAGGCCTACACCGGAAGTAGTCCCGCGCGCGGAAGATGCTTTCTTAATAAGGAGTTCGTGGTGTGCGCACGCTGCCTCTTTGCGTCAAGATGTCCGACAACGAGGATAATAAGCGAGCAAGCCTCTGAGGGGCCTGCCAGTATTGGCGGTGAGGAAGGGAGGGAGAAGCGAGGGCTCTGGGGTCCTGCCACCCTGGGTGTTGTGGCTCTCTTGGTCCTACGTTTGAGGCCTCGAACCTGGGAAGGCAGGATACTACGGAATCCTGGGATTTGCAGTTGACTGAGAGCGGGCCTTACACAAGGCCTCACTCACACTGTGGCCCTCCCGTAGGGCATGAGGCGAAGGGAGGGGGAAGGCGGGGGTCAGGGCGCTGGAGAGGGGAAGGGGAGGCCGGAGACTGATTGGGGGGGGGGAAAGGAAGGAAGGGGAGAGAAGCACATCCTGAGGGTGGGTCGCCTGGAGGGGCGGGAGGCTGCTAAAGAGGGCTCAATCTCAGTTTCTCGGTGCTCAAGGTGGAGGTTTCGAGGCGAAAGGGTTGTGGATTGAGCTTGGGGTGAAAGGAGGGGGATCAGGTGCCGCTTCCCCGCGTGTTGTGCTCCCTCCTGCCCCTTCCTCCCTCTCTTGGGCCCCCAGACCCCTCCCTTTCCCCACGCTCGGACCCGCAGAGTTTCCTTCTCTCCCGAAGTTGGGGTGCTCTTTCCCCGCCCTTGCCTTCCCCTTGCCCAGCCCCAACCCCGCGGTCCTCGGAAGGCAGAGCGCGCCGACCTGCCAGGCATCCTTTCATATGAATGCAGCCATATGAATGATCCACCTCTGATGCTCCTTGTTTGATTTGCCTAGATTCACCCACACAGCGACGCGCCCTGATGAAGCGTCTGTATGGCGAAAAACGGCAAAAATACAGCCTTGGCGCCTTGGAGAAACCTCGGCCGTTTGGCACTGTCCCGGCTCTCCCTTTAATTTGGGTACGCGCTCCTACTCGAGCGCCCCATAGCACGACAGTCGCTGCTGTAAACACCATATCGCTTTCTGGCTTCACTTCCGGCGCACGCTGGCAAGCTCGCTCCCTTTGGAACGTGGCTCTGCATCTTCGCCGGAGTTCCACGCTTCCCTTCCGAACCGCGGGGCGCCGCGGGGGACCACCCTTTGAACTATCGCCTCTCCTGGATTGCCTCCCGTATTTCGTGGAGGTTTGCTTACTGTTTGATAGGTGTTTCCTTTTGTGTATCATCTACATTGTATATTATCTGCATTGTTACAGTGATCATGCGAGAAGCGAGGGGTTCAGTCCGTCCGCTCTGTTTATGTCTTGGATAGACCCATATGTATTTTGTACCATTGTTTGTGCTAATACAGCATTGGGCAAGTCACGCTCTCTTAGCCTTACATGAAGGCAATAGCGATCCTCCCAAGTAAACCAAGACAGTAACATTAATTTGAAGGCATATATCACCACCACCACCACAACAACCACTCTTGGCTCTACCAATGAGAGGCAACAAGAATGGCTGCTGGCCTGCCAATGTAAACATGAGGGAGTTGGGATTTGCATTGGGCATGAGTCACAGAATTGTCCTATTAGTCACAGAACTAATCATTTAAGTTTCCTAAATTATTTACTGTGTACTAGAGTTATGGATGCCTTTGGACAACAGTCTTCAGCTGAAATCAGGCAGCAAACAAACAATTTTTTAGATTCTATCCATGCACAGTGCTCAACAAGCAGCATGTGCAATATCAGGCCCGGATTACCCATAAGGCCCAGGCTAGGCCATGGCCTAGGGGCGCACGCTGAGGGGGGCGCAGATCACGGATCCCCCCCCCCAAATGTTGAAACAAATAAAAACGCAACGGCGCATAGAGATGAGGAAGGAAGCCGCTGCTCCTGGACTGCCTCCGCCTCATGCCACTCTCTCCCGCTGCCAGCTGGGGCTCCAACCTGTCCGTGGAGCCGCCGCCAGCCTGTGGCTTCCCCACCTCGCCTCCTCCGCGTAGCAACGTCTGAGGGGCTCGCTCGTGGGAAGAAGGAGGAGGAGGAGAAGAGGAGCCTCACCGCCACACACGACCCCAGGCAGAGCCCCAGAGGGAGAGGCAACTGGCTCCGCAGAACTCGCCCTCAGGAAGGCCCAGGTGGCGCTGGCGGAGGAGAGGAGCGAGCTGCGCAGCTGAGGCCCCAGGGAGGGAGGGAGCGAGCGAGGGAGGGAGGGCGCCGTCAACGCATCTCGCAAGAATGCCCCCCTCAGAGAAGTGGCCTCTTGTGGCCCGGGTGCAGGCCGCAGCGCATGCGCAGGAGGAGGAAAGGCGGGAGGGAGGAGGAAAGGTGGCAGCGACCCCCCAGCAGTGAAATAGCAGCAGGCCAAGTGGGCGGGCCGGCCTTCGGGAGCACCACTTCTGAGGGCGGCATGATGCTTTAGGAGGGAGAGAAAAGCCAAGAGGAGCCCCCCATGGCTCCGCCCTCCCCCCTAAAGCGCCATGCCGGGCGACATCAGAAACGGGCGAAATCGCCGCTTCTGAGGGTGGCGTGACGCTTTAGGAGGGAGGGAGAAGCCAAGGGGAGCCTCCCCGTGGTTCCGCCCTCCCTCCTAAACCGTCATGCCGGGCGACATCAGAAGCGGGTGAAATTGCCGCTTCTGAGGGCGACGTGACGCTTTAGGAGGGAGGGAAAAGCCAAGGGGAGCCTCCCCATAGCTCACGCCGGCCTCAGAAGCGGTGATTTCGCCCGCTTCTGAGGTCGCCCGGCATGACGCTTTAGGAGGGAGGGAGGAGCCATGGGGAGCAGAGCAAAGAGGGTGGCGGCCGTGGATGGTGCTTGCGCCACCGCGCGCATGCACACTTTTTTTCCGGAATTTTTTGGGAATTTGTTTTGGAATTTTTTAAAAAAAATTGGGGGGGGGGGGTCCCGATCCGCTGCCCCCCCCAATAATGCCGCCCTAGGCCATGGCCTAGGGTGGCCTTATGGGTAATCCGGGCCTGGCCTGAGGAGGGAGGGAGAAGGAGGGAAAGCACAGCAAAGGAGGGGGTGGACGCGAGGAGGGCCCAAGTTTGCCCATGCCTGTTCTACAGTATGGATGCCTGTTCTACAGTATGGATGCAGGAAAGGGAAATGTTGTCTAGCGTGGAAAGGCCTGGGCCGTGATTTGTGATCTTTCTGGTTACACAACAGACACCCACCCAAGCACAGTTTTATTGAGACGGAGTCAAACAGGACTAAATGATGCTTTGAGCTGCGACTGAATTTGTTTACACAGAGGGCCCCCGTGGGGGGTTTCCAGGCAGAGCTCCGAATGTGAGTCATGGCATATCAAACTGGGCAAAGTAGTGCCCTTGGAGGGCTGATTGGCAACAGCCCTGCTTCTGCCCCACTTCATGGCTATGCGCCATCTCAGTGACTGGTGCCTACGGTTAGAGTGAATCATTGTTTGGGCAGCATCGATGCTTATTTTTACCCAACTCTGGAATGTGAAGCAGCAACTGATTCTGGGGAGGAAAGAAGCTCAGGGGTGCATTTACATTGTAGAAATATTGCAATTTGACACCACGCTAACAGCAACAGTTCAATGCTATGGAATGCTGAGATCTGTACTTTGAGGAAGCACCAGCACTATTTGTCTGCGAAGGCTTAAGACCTTGTAAACGAAAGGAAATTCCATCTGAACATTAGGAAGAACTTCCTGACTGTGAGAGCCATTCAGCAGTGGAACTCTCTGCCCTGGAGTGTGGTGGAGGCTGCTTCTTTGGAGGCTTTTAAACAGAGGCTGGATGGCCATCTGTCGTGGGTGCTTTAAATGCAATTTTCCTGCTTCCTGGCAGGGGTTGGACTGGATGGCTCCAGGCCCGGATTACCTTAAGGCCACCTAGGCCATGGCCTGCACGGGCGCAAGCCGAGGGGGGCGCAATTCACGGACCAAAAAAAAAATTGAAACAAAACCGCATGATGACTCTCTCTCTCTCTCTCTCTCTCTCTCTTGGGGGAGGGAGGGGGAGAACGCTGCGAGGGGGTGGGGGAGGAGGGAATGGTTCCCCCCCTCGCCATCGCCGCCACCTCCTTGTCAAGGAAGGAGGGCACTGCGAGGAGGAGGAGGCGGAGGGAAGCCCCGCCCCCAGGGCTGCTGCCGGGCATGCGTGCGCGGCAGGAGGGTTCGAGCACCTCTGCCTCCTTCCCCAATGTTCCTGGGTGCCGGCTACGAAAGGCCCAGGGGCCGGGAAGGGCCCTGGGAGCGGCTCCCTGGGCTCCTGCCTGGCCCAGCCGCACAAGGCCTTGCTGGCCCTCTGCACGGAGTCAAACAAACAGGGCGTGGTGCTTAGCAGTATCAAACAAACACATGAAACACGAGGCTTGTAGATAATGGTTATTATTGTAGCAGATTCAAAGAAAATACGTGTTGATTCACACTCAAAATAAACATAGGCAAACGTCCATTTGTAATCCAAACGCCATTGCGTTAAATAAATTTGTAATCCCCACGCCGATGCGTGTAGTAGGTAGACCCCAAATGGGGTGGTCGGTGGTGTGCCGGTGTCGTCTAAAGCCGACGAGGACGCAGGTGCGTGGGCCCTTTCCACGTTTCGACCTGGCTGGTCTTTATCAAGGCTATGCGACAATTGGATAGAAGTGTCCACAGAGATGGGTGACCATATCAATCTATGAAAAATGGTGTATACAGTGAGTCATCTTGACATCCATAAAGCAATCCACATAGGAGATCAATCAAAGACATAGTAACATAGTATACAATATCAAATACACCGAATATGGCAATGAGTACAATTTGGTCAGAAGAGGCATAAATCCAATAATAATACAGGGCAAATAAACATACCTAGAGCATAGGGCGAGAAGTGTGTCCCCCTATGTGGTCATGGCAAATGCAACTAGTTAGAGCACGGAGCACATCAAGGAGGCTGGTGGCACTGCCCGCTTCTGGGAGCGGCTGGTGATGCTTCTGAGGGTCCTGGCCGGCACCCCCAGGCCCCGCCGCACCCTCGACCTCGCCCTCAGCATCCTGGGCAACTGCTGCACCGAAGGCGGGAGCCGGACCCATGTGCGCCAGCTGGGAGGTATCCCGCCCCTCGGCGAGAGAGGAGATGCAGGCGGAAAGAAGGAATGTGTGTGTGAAGGGGGGGGGTGTGCAGTAGAGGTTGGTTTGGGGGCGTAATTCCAAAATGTGGCCTAGGGCTCCAAAAGGGGTTAATCGGGGCCTGGATGGCTCATGAGGTCTCTTCCAACTCTATGGTTCTATGAAACCTTGTTGCTACTTCACAACTTTTGCTACTGTTATGTTATTTTGCTAATGTAAATATCTGATATGCAGGATGTATTTTCATTCACTGTACAAAATCTGGCAAAAATAGCATGCGCAGCAGCGCCCTGGGGGCGGGACTTCCCTTCCTCCTCCTCCCCGCAACCAACTTTCGGTTGCGGGAGGAAGCGGGCGGAAGCCCCAGGGGTGGCCCGGCTTCTTTTGGCCTAGGGCGCTCAAAGAAGTTAATCCGGGCCTGACTTTAACTACTTTAACTCTGTTGGCTCAATGCTTTGGAATCATGGGAGTTGTAGATATACAAGGTCTTTATCATTATTTGCCTCGCCAAACTACAACTCCTAGGATTCCATAGCACTGAGCCACCGAGGTCACAGTGGTGTCAAACTGCATTAATTTGACAGTGTAAAAGCACCTTGGAGAAATTGTCCCCAACTCTAGGCAAACTGGAGGAAAGCCTTTTTAGTGACTTAAAATTGTTTTTTTTTAATTAAGTGATCAAATAGAGCAGTGTTTCCCAACCAGTGTGCCGTGGCACACTAGTGTGCCGTGAGCAATCATCAGGTGTGCCGTGGGAAATTGGCACTCTCCCCCCTCTTAGCAGCCCCCTCACTGGTTTCCAAGAAACAAATTGAGCCTCTCCGCTTGGATTTATTTTTTTTTTACTATTTTACTGGATTTTTCAAGAGTTGCCTCCCCCCGCCCCCAAAGGAACTGTTTATAACAGCTTCATGACATCCATAGTTAACTGGAAGCAAGTTTCACTCAGGGTGAAATTTCACAAAGGTCTGGAGAACAAGCCCTATGAGGAGCGGCTTGAAGAGCTGGGCATGTTTTGTTTTTTTTAAGTATATTTTATTAGCAGTTTTCAAGAATAAAAAGAACAAACAGCATTGAGCTTGACTAACACATAACTACCCTTCACCTACAATACAAACACCCACATTCACTAACACATCAAGTATCTTAGACTTCCCCCTCTGAATCCCACCCTCTAAGACCTTCCCGTGGTCTATCCATATCTTTGTTTATAACAACATAAAGCAAATCCTCCTAGCCGAACCTGGCGTTGTTTCAATACAAATAAACATTTTCACTAATTTTCATCTTTCCTTGTTTTTTAAAATATTCAAATATTAATGACCAATCTGTAGGTTCCATATTTTGGGACATTGCCCTCGTCAGGCCGTCCATATTCATAATGTCCATCAATTTGAGGACCCATTCATCCGTCTTGGGCAGGATCTTTTCCTTCCAATGTTTTGCCATCACCAGTCTCGCTGCTGTGATACAATAAATAAAAAGTTTTTCTTTATTCTTATCGATTGAAAAATCCAGTAGGCCTAACAGCATGTATTCTGCTTTAAAATTAAACTCAATTTTTAGCACTTTTTTCATTTCCCTATACACGCTTTTCCAAAAACTTCTTACCCGGTTACATCCCCACCACATGTGGAAAAATTTCCCTTCAACTACTCCACATTTCCAGCATTTATTACAGTATCTG
Source organism: Anolis apletophallus (assembly GCA_030556195.1). Lineage (NCBI taxonomy): Eukaryota > Metazoa > Chordata > Lepidosauria > Squamata > Anolidae > Anolis > Anolis apletophallus. Next base: position 12,915 of record JARBWK010002104.1, read on the forward strand.
GGATTATACTTAGCAATTTTACTTGGCGTCAAGTACCACCTGTAAAATATTTTGATACCATTCTCCTTTAAATCATTAGCGCACGTATATTTATGGTACTTTTTCCAAATCTTTTCCCAGTGTCTGAGAGGGATTTCATGGCCTAGGTCCTGAGCCCACCTCACCATACACACTTTTATGGTTTCTTCCTCTGTGTTCCACTGCAGTAAAGAGCTGGGCATGTTTAGCCTGAACAGGCATGTAGCCAGGGGGGGGGGGCTAAGGGGGCTTCAGCCCCGAAATTCTCAGGGTGGTCCGCGAAAAGGCCTTACTGGTACATTATTTAAACTGTTATGCTTATTCATATCATGATCTGATCACCATGCTCATTATATCCCACATTAATGGGGTTATTGGGATAACAATACAAAAGGTTTGCTAGGGTAGACCCTCTTCCACCCAGTCTCAGCCCCTCCCCCGAACCAAACTCAGCCCCGAATCAAAATCCTGGCTACGGCCCTGGGCCTGAAGAAGAGAAGGCTGAGAGAAGACATGATAACCATGTATAAATATGTGAGAGGAAGTGCTCATCAAAACAGGCCCAGGTTTCACACTGAGTGTATAAATACATTTAAAAACATATTAACTATATGTATGACTGTGTTAGAGTGTCATGTTGTGTCATTTTGGTTGGCGGTGTGCCCCAGGGTTCTGTAAATGTAAAAAGTGTGCCGCAGCTCAAAAAAGGTTGAAAAACACTGGAATAGAGGGAGGGTTAATTCTCATCGATCAATAAAGTTCCCATAGATCCGAAATTAGTTGAAGCGCACAACAGCAAGAAATTCTTCCCACTGCGACTTAATGTCCACCTCCTCTCCAGAGAAGAGTCTGCAGCTGTAGTGGCTTCTTGGAGACATTTCTCTGGCAGGGAGTAAAACCCAGCCGCAGAAGCATCCACAGGCTGTACAAACAATGTGGTAAGGCCCTGCCGTGGGTGCCCAGTCAGCATAAATTTTCAGTATTTCCATCAGGCAAAATGTTCTCAGCGTGGCTCCTTCGCCGGTGCATTAATCATGCCTTTGTGGTCTGAGCCCAGGGCAGAGGAAGAGCTGGCAGGGGGCGGGCGGAAAGCGAGCTGGAAAATCAGCTGAAATCCTTATAGAAATTACCACTGCTTTTTATCATAGGGAAGGGGCACTACAAGAGATCCGGGGACTGGTTTTCTTCCTTGGACCATCGTTCTTCCTTGAGAGGCCACTCAGGCTGACCAAGAGATCATAACACAAAACAAAACATCTAAGTCAGTGCTTCCCAACCACAGTAGTGTGCCGTGACGGACCTCCTGCTTGTGCCGCAAGAAAAGCTCTCTGCTCCCTTCCTTCCCCCCTCCTCCTGCCGAACTCCTGCTGCTAGGGGAAGAGGAGGAAGGGCCGGGCGGCGGCGAAGGAAAAGAAGAAGGGGCCGGGGCACCACCTCCTTCGGCCGTTTCCCCAGGCAGCCTCCAATCCACCATGACTCTTGCCCCTCGCTCGCTAAAGCGGCACGGAGGAGTCCCGCCCACTGAAGCCCGTCCACTGCTCATGCTCCTCCCCCTCTGCGCAGCTTTAGCTGTGGGAGAGCTGAAGCCGGGGGAGGGGGTGGGGCATGGTGCAGCCTGGCTCCCCCCCCTCCCCCCGGCTTCGGCACTCCCAGCAGCTTCTGCAGCCTTGGGGGGACAGTGCCAAGCCAGCATTGTGCTGGCTCTGCCACCGCTGGCTTGGCACTGCCCCTCAAGGCTGGCGGCTGTGGAGAGCTAAAGCTGGGGGAGGGGCAGGGCATGATGTGGCCTGGCTCCGCCCCCTCCCCGGCTTCAGCACTCCCAGCAGCTTCTCCAGCCTTGGGCGGACAGTGCCAAGCCAGCATTGTGCTGGCTCTGCCACCGCTGGCTTGGCACTGCCCCCTCAAGGCTGGCGAAGCTGTGGGAGAGTTGAAGCTGGGGGAGGGGCGGCATGGTGTGGCCCTCCCCCCAGCTTCGGCACTCCCAGCAGCTGCTCCCAGCAGGCCACCATCCCCCAGCCGTTCTTTACTGTGTTAGAGTGTCATTTTGTGTCATTTTGGTTGGTGGTGTGCCCCCTACTGGTATGCGGCAGGTACGGGCTTGTTCAGTAGACTCTCCTCTACAGTCCCATTAGCATTGAACGGTTGTGTTGTTAAAGTGTGAAGTATGGAACCCTGCGCAGACGGCCGGTCAATGCAACGTGCAGTCATTGAATTCTTGACAGCAGAAAGTGTCGCCCCAAAGGAGATTCATCAGAGAATACAAGCTGTTTATGTTGATTGTGTTGATGTCAGGACTGTGCGTCATTGGGCAAGTGTCGCACACCAGCGTAGAGACCTGAGCCCTTAGAATCCAAACACACAACTCCAGCTGAAGAAATTAGTCTTTTATTGAAGCAAACAACAAGCAATATAAGCAATAGAAAATATATCAAAAGGAATATAGAATTGATAGCATAGGGCAAAATGTCAATAGAAAAGACCCAATGAAATATATAAGGGACAAAGAGATAGTAGAGAAATACTCTCCTCTATCCTCTTTAGCTTTTCTTACTTTTCTATACATATATTGTTCCCCCTCTTTCCCTGATACTATTCATTCTATATATGTTAAAATAAAAATTTGTTGGAAAAAAAAGAAACATAGAATTCAATCAATAATCCAAGGAAATGTTCCAAATGCCCATAGGCTGAATGAATGCTGTAAAGTCCCTTAATAAATCCAAGCAGGTAAGTTCCAGTAATTGATAAAGTCCCAAAAGATTTCCAAGAAAGATCAAAGTCCAGACTTGAGTACTTGAGGAGACCTGCAAACACATGAGGCTAAATGCAGGAGCTGAAATACATGAAGCTTAATGCAGAAGTTGACCTGGATCTGAGATTCAAACTGCCATGCATGGCTATATCAGAACTAGATTTCCTTCACACCCCTCCCACTGCTGGAAGGATAGACCTTGAGTCAGACCGGATTAAACATTTTGGCACCCTAGGCCACACTTTGGAAATACGCCCCCTTTAAGCCAACCTCTACTGCACCTCCCCCCATCACGCAGACCCACACAGCCATATAACCCCAGAATACCAAGACAGAAAATCCCGCACTCTGTTTTGAACTGGATTAAATAGCAGTGTGGATGAACCTTCCACACAGCCATATAACCCAGAATTTCAAGGCAGAAAAATCCCACTCTGTTTTGAACTGGATTAAATGGCAGTGTGTGACGGAGAACCCCTTCCACACAGCCATATAACCCAGAATTT
>JARBWK010002105.1:0-16179 GCA_030556195.1 Anolis apletophallus
CGCAGTCCCCCCAGGCTTTAGATAGAAAGCACGTCTTTAGTTTTAGCCTTTTGAGTGCCTGGGCGTGATGGCACACTTTTAGATGTTTTAGATGTTTAGGTATTATCTGTGTGTTTTTACTGTAAATCGCCCAGAGCCATCTGGGATGGGTGATTAATAAATCCCAAAATAAATAAATAAAATAAATTTAATAATATGATAAAGTATGGAAAGATATTTAAAGAGATATACATAGATGGAAGGATTTACAACTGTGGCTTATTAGGTAGAATCTCAGTAATATAGACAACTGCATTATCCAAGGTCTTTTTATTCCAAACTTTACTAAATATAGTGAATTATATTCCATTTAAAAATGACAAAAAAGATTTATCATCTTTCATTTGGCACAAAAAGAGTCCCAGGATTAGATTTAAAATATTACAAGATATAAGATGAAATAAAATAAGATGTTAAGAGGAGAAATTGTTCTCCCTAATTTGAAAATATACTATTATGCTTGTTTTATATGTTTGAAGGATTGGTTAATCCTGAAAATAATAGGCTACTACAATTGGAAGAGGACAGACTGCAATTTGGGACCTCTGGTATGACAATATAAAAGCAGACTCACATTTTAATAACAATTTCATAAGAAGATCACTATTGTGAGTGTGGAAAGAAATAATTGAGTATATCCAAAGTTATCATTATGTTGTTCTCCACATGAAGTATTGCTTAAAAGAGAAATCTCTTTGGAAGGGAAATAGTTGGTGCTAACTAATGAACAAGATCTCGTTCAAGATGTCCTTGTAACTGAGCCCATAGGTACCAGTGACCACAACACAATAACCTTCAACTTAAGTTTGGATAGCAAACTGTCAGTGAAAACTAACACAGAGACCTTAAATTTTCACAAAGGAAATTTCACCAAAATGAGAAAAATAGTAAAGAACAAACTAAAAGGAACAGTAAAAAAAAATCAAATCCCTCCAGAATGCTTGGAAACTGTTTAAAAATACTTTAAAACAAGCCGAACTAAAATGCATTCCTAAAATAAGAAAGAGGCCGGGAAAGTCCAAGAGGACATCAGTATGGCTTACAAATGAAGTAAAAGATGTGATTGGAAAGAAGAAAAACTCATTTAAGAAATGGAAGGCTCTTCCTACTGAGGAGAACAGAAAGGAACACAAGTTCTGGCAAACTAAATGCAAAGCAACCGTCAGGAAAGCCAAGAGAGATTTTGAGGCACATATAGCTAAGAATATTTAAAAAAATAGCAAAACTTCTTTAAGTACATCAGAAGTAGAAACCCAACTAGAAAAGCAGTTGGGCCACTTGACGAAAATGGTAAGAAAGGGACAATAAGTGAAGACAAGGAGACTGCTGAGCGGCTAAACGACTTCTTTGCCTCCGTTTTCACACAGGAGGACAGACAACATATGCCTGCAGCTGAGTCAGTTTTTTCAGGGAGGGAATTAAATGAATTAAAACAGATAGAGATAAACAAGGAAGATGTTCTCACATGCCTTACTAAACTAAATGTCAACAAATCACCAGGGCCAGATGGCATCCACCCCAGAGTTCTTAAGGAACTCAAGTGTGAAATTGCTGAAATTCTAGCCAAAATATATAACCTTTCTCTAAGATCAGGCACTGTACCCGAGGACTGGAGGGAGGCAAATGTAACTCCGATCTTCAAGAAAGGATCCAGGGTGATCCAGGAAATTATAGGCCAGTTAGTCTAACCTCAGTTCCAGGCAAAGTGATGGAAACCATTATTAAAGAAAAAATTACTAAGCACATAGAAGAACAGGCATTGCTGAAGGAAAATCAACATGGTTTCTGCAAAGGCAAATCATGTCTTACTAACTTGATAGAATTCTTTGAGGGTGTAAATAAACACATAGATAAAGGGGACCCAGTCGATATTGTTTACCTTGACTTTCAAAAGGCTTTTGACAAAGTCCCTCACCAAAGGCTCCTAAATAAGCTCTTCAGCCATGGAATCAGGGGACAGGTCTTGTCCTGGATTGGAACCTGGCTAAACTGTAGGAAACAAAGGGTGGTAATAAACGGACATTTCTCTGGGTGGAAAGAGGTGAGAAGTGGCGTACCCCAAGGTTCAGTTTTGGGTCCGTTACTTTTTAATTTATTCATTAATGACCTGGATGTAGGAGTGAATTCTGAGGTAGCAAAGTTTGCAGACGACACTAAATTGTTCAGGGTAGTTAAAAATGAAACTGATTGTAAAGAGCTCCAGAAAGATCTCTTGAAATTGAGTGAATGGGCAACAAAGTGGCAAATGCATTTTAACCTAAACAAGTGTAAAGTCATGCACATCGGGGCAAAGAACCCCAACTACACCTACAAATTGATGGGGTCAAAGTTTTCCGAGACAAACCAGGAAAGGGATCTTGGGGTTTGGTGGACAGCTCAATGAAGATGTCAACCCAGTGCGCTGCAGCAGTGAAAAAAGCAAATTCTATGCTTGGCATGATCAGGAAGGGAATCGAAAATAGGTCGGCAAATGTTGTATTGCCTCTCTACAAATCTATGGTAAGGCCACATTTGGAGTACTGTGTACAATTCTGGTCTCCGCACCTTAAGAAGGATATAACGGAACTGGAAAAGGTACAAAGAAGGGCGACAAAAATGATCCAAGGGATGGAGCAGCTCCCTTATGAAATCAGGTTGCAACGCCTTGGTCTTTTCAGCCTTGAAAGACGGCGTTTAAGAGGTGACTTGATCGAAGTGTATAAAATCATGCATGGGATAGAAAAGGTGAATAAAGAAAAATATTTTCTCTGTCACACAACACTAGGACTAGGGGCACTCCTAAAGCTCCAAGGTAGGAAAGTTAGGACTAATAAAGGGAAATATTTCTTCACCCAGAGGGTCATTGGGTTATGGAACTCACTTCCAGAGGAGGTTGTGACAGCTGTCCAGGCTGACAGCTTCAAGGCAGGATTAGACAGATTCATGGATACCAAGGGAATCAGTAGCTACTGAAATGGACATCCAAGTGCCACCTCTGTGTTGATGGAGGCAGGCAGGATTTTCCCCGGGTACTGGTTGTGGGGGGTTGGGAGCAGGTGAGGGTTCTGCCCTCCTTTCTGCTAGAGATCCCTGTGTACAACTAGTGGGCCACTGTGTGACACAGAATGCTGGACTAGATGGGCTGAGGCCCGATTCAGCATGGCTCTTCTTATGTTCTTATGTTCTTAATTGATTTAGGAAGATTTGTTGTTGTGGAATAATGAACAGGACAGGTTAAATACAAGAAAAGAGTTAATGACAGAGGGACTTGCACTATAATGATTTGCCCAAAACAAATTGCAGAAAGGTTTGAGCTGGACAAAAACCTATCTGGATTTATAACTGATAAATCAGAATGTAAAACCTTATTATACTCTGGAGATAACCATTGATTGCTAAAATGTATAAACTGTTGTTAAAATATGAAATTGAGGAAGAACAGGTGAAAGATTATATGGTTAAGTGGGCATGAAATATTGGTAGAAAAATAAAGTAGGAACAAAGGGAAAAGATTTGGAGAAAGAGTTTAAAATGTACAATGTGTAACAATTGGAAAGAAAATTTAAGATGATGTATTTAACACCAGAGAGGCTTTCTAAGATATATAAAAGTAGTTCCAGCAAATAATGGAAATGTGAGAAAATTGTTGGGCCATTTTACCATATGTGGTGATCATGTAAAAATGCCTAGAAAAACTGGATTCACATAATATGATGTTAGAAGACATTGTCAAAGCAAAAATTACAATGAACCTAGAGTTTTATTTGGGGGTGCTGGATGATGATTACCTAGAGAGAGAAATGGAAGACTACTATTATATTTTACTACAGTTTTGAGAATGGTCTTTGTTCGAGGATGGAAAGATTCAGTTATCCCAATACAAGAAGATTGGCTTTTGAAAATGCGTGAGCTAGCTGAGATGGACAAACTGACAATGTTAATCTAGGAGAAGTCATTGACCAATTCCAAAAAAACCTGATTATCACATATTACCCTAAAGATGGGGGGGGGGGGCATAATTCTACTATTGGGTTTCTGACTTAGGAGCACATTATTAAAAGAAGGGTGGCTATATAAGGGAACAGTAAATTGAGAAATTAAAAAAGGCAGAGAGTGTGAGGCTTATATATTAGTTTTTATTGTTCTATGTGTAGGGTTGTGTGAGGTTTTTATTTATTGTATCAGAAATGAACCAAGGGTTTTAGCCTGCCACTTATGGACTCTCGCTTACTGAAGTGTTCCTGTGAGTATCTCTGTAGATCTTAGAAAACTCTTTCTTGATTTATTTATTTTATGTATTTATTTACATCATTTTAACCCCACCCTTCTCCACCCCCTAAGGGGGACTCAGAGCGGCATAACAAAAAGGCAACAATTCGATGCCAATACAATAAATACAATTTAAGGTGTTGGCTGATATCTGAACATGGGATGGGCCAGAGATGTCACTGTCTTGGTCCTTTCATTGTTGGCTGCTACTTCCCAGTGGGTGTCAGGAGGTGCAATTTTGGCTAAACAGTATAATTTCTCCAGTGGTGTGGGGTTATAGTGGTTATAATGACTGTGTTAGACTGAGTTTGTTAGTTGTTTCAGCTGAATGTTTAATATTTTTTTAAAAAACGTTTTGTTTTTGTAAAGGGGATATGGTCTTATTGTTTTCTGTTAACCTTTTTATTGTAGGTTTGTGTATTTGAATAAAAATAGTTATAAAATAAAGGACATAAGACTTTTCATGCTTCTTACTAGTTATGATGGTGGTAATAGTCATCTGTAGACCAACTGCCATGGCTTCAAGTGAGAGTGTCACCTATACTTCCTGCTTTCATGCTTCTCATAAGTATTCACAATTGGTGATTGCTGCATCAGAAAGGCATTTGGTCTGATCCAGCATAGGTTTCCTTATTCTAAAATTTTATTTCCTTCTGTTGAGCAGCAATGAGAAATATATCCAGTACTGAACATTATGATGTTTTCATTTGAGAAGCTAATTTTAAAATGCCCCTGCCTGTAAGAAGAATTAAAATCTCTCAGTAATTACCTCATTTTTACTGTTGATTGAGACAACAGAGCAATAGCCTTGCTAGTGTTAATTCATGATGATAGTGCAATTGGCATCACTTAATGTATTTTAAGGCTGCTATAATATTACTACTGTTCCTATTATTTGTTTTATTATCTTTGGATATAAAAAGAACATTAAAAGAAGCATGAATAATATTTTTTCGCACAACTGGGATGCTGAGATCTTCATTTTTCATACTACTGTTTTGCAAGGCTTCCAGTCCTATGCACTTATGCACTGGTCTATGATTTTCGTCTTTCCCTGGCAATATGGTAATGGGGTATGGTCCTGCACATAAACATTTACCAATGAAGCTTAGAATTCACTGAAGAACTCAAAGGGTGTGTTCACATTGTAAACTTAATGCAGATGGACACCACTTCACTTGTCATGGTTCAATGTTATGGAATCATGGAGCTGAAGGTTTTTTTTCTGGTGAGGTACTAGCATTCTTGGTCAAATAAAGCTAAAGACATTGCAAAACTACAATCCCTATAGCTTATTGTGCTTGGGTCACATTGGGGATTTTTTAATGATTATTCTAATTAAGTTTCCTGTTTGTTGATTGATGTTATGTTCCCTTATCAAAAAGCATGGCTGTCCTTTGCATAACAAGTTTATCTTAATGTGTTTAGATTTCAAGAAGAAATGAGAATTTTGGAATTTGAGGGACTTGTGCACTGGCTTCCGATTGAGCACCGGATCACCTTCAAGGTGCTGGTTTTAACCTTTAAGGCCTTGAATGGTCTGGGGCCAGTGTACTTAAGGGACCGCCTCTCCCTATATTTTCCCGCAAGACCACTGTGTTCAGAGTCCCTGTAGCACAGCAGTTCTCGTTTGTGCCTGGAGGGCAGGGGACAGGGCCTGGGGTCCCATTAGCTTTAGAACCGGCTGTGCTAGAACAGGATTCTGAGGATGAGCTAGATGACTGGGGTGAAGGGCAGCTTTCCCCGCAAGGGCCTCTTTCGCCCACAGAGAGCTTGGCCTGGGAAGTAATGTGTTTTGGTCCAAGGGATGATTCAGATCACCAGGTGCAGTCTGATAGCGATCCAGGGAGTTATGAACACCCGGGAGGAGATCTTCCCAGGAGCCCCTGAGGAAGATCTGGAACAAGCGCATGGGAAATGGCTAGGGAGGAAAGCTCTCAGGGAGATAGTAACACAGCTGCCGAGAGACAAGGTCGAACCTTTGATAGGAGACGGAACATCGAGGCTAGTAGGAGGGATTGGTCCCGGGCCCTAGACCGGCCGAGGTCCGTCAGCAGGGATTGGAGACGACGAAGCCTAGAGCATCGAGGACCTCGGCCGAAGGATTAAGTATAGGATCCGTGGGAACGAATCATCAGTTCTCCGGCCACGTCTTACCTGAATAGGCGTGAACGGAGTGGGGCCACGAGCCAAGCTGTGGTCATCAAGCCTTGCCTTGCCTTGCCTTGCCTTGTTTCCTGATCCGCATTGGTTTGCGGAGCCTCGCCTTGTTTCCTGATCCGCATTGGTTTGCGGAGCCTTGCCTTGTTTCCTGATCCGCATTGGCTGCGGAGCCTTGTCAAGCTGTTTGCCTGTTTGCTTCGTGAGTTTGGACATTCTAACTTCAAGCCTTTTGAACTATATTACTTCATATTGGACTATATTCTTTGGAACTGTTTTTATACTCAATAAAGTAGTTAGCCTTCAGTACGTCTCTGTGTGTGTGATTAAGGGGCCCGCCAAGTCCGTGCATCGTGACAGTCCCTTAACCTTCTTGTGGTTCCAAGCATCAAAACTCTCCATCTGATCTCGACACGGAGGAGAGCCTTTAGTGCCACAGCTCCAACTCTTTGGAATGATCGTCCTCCCGAGGTCCGTGCACTCACCAACCTGCTGGCCTTCAGGAAGGCCTGCAAAACTTTCCTATTTTGGACAGGCATTCGGCTAACAACTCTAGCTCTAGGCCTGGGAGTATCTACTGGGTGCTACGTCTCACTGTATGTTTTAATTTTGGTGTAAATTCTGATGTTTTTAACTGTGTTTTTATTGTGTTTGTATTTTACTGTGTTTTTACCATATGTAAGTCGCCCCGAGCCAGACGGGAGTGCCAACGAACAAATCGAAATAAATAAATAAGATAAATGCTTAGTATTCCAAGGGTATCATCTCTGTATGTGATTCCTTTTTAATGGCTTCATTGGAAACCAATGATTTAAAACAAAACAATGATTTAAAACAAAACAAACAAGAGAACTCTAGAAATTAGTTCAACATAAAGCTTCAAAATATTTTCAATTAATTAAATATTTCACAAGTGTAGAGTTACTTCATTAGCCATTTTAAGACCACATGCATCACAAAACCTCTTTTTAAAAAGTTTAATGGCACCCCAGGAGAGGTATGGGAGAGAATGTGTCTATTTTATTTTGTTCCCATCCAGTCAATTTTGGATTTAAAATGTCTATATAGACTTAAGTTAAATGAGATCCCAAAAATTAGTTTTTATACTGGATTAGCCTGAGGTATCCAAACAGCAAATTGTGTCTATATTTGTAGGGTATCATTCCTGCCATGTGTACAATTTGTTAGAAAAATCACTATTACCTTCATTCTCCATAAAAAACACAAGTCAGGATTTGGTCAGGATACGAGAAAGATAGATTTGGAACCTCTTTGGCTTTTACTTGGTCCCAAGGGTGAGATGACATGGATTCTTTCATATATCTCTTCTCTTTCATAAGGGTTGGGTCTCCTTATTTGGATATCTGAAATTCTCAAAAATCTGAAAATTTTTACATGGGTGGCTGAAATAGTGACAACTTTGCTTTCAGATGGTTCAATCTACAGCAACTTTGTTTCATGTATAACATTATTAAAATATTCTACATAAAATACCTTTAAGCTACCTGTGTAAAGTGTATATGAAACATATAAAAACTTCATGTTTATTTTTTCCATTTACTTTTTATACAATGTCTATTTACAGCAGATTCATGTTATTCATTTCTAGCTACAATACTCCAATCTTTAGCATCTGCCATTATGTTTTTCTTATACATTTTTTTATCCCTCACCACTGTGCTCCCCTCCCCTCCCCAAGCCATTGCTTTTACATATCATTCGTCCAAAATTTCATTTCTTCTTGTGGAGGTAACCTTCCTTCTTCCTTTTCTAATCCTTTTTCAATAAATTTTCTCCATACCTCATCAAAATCACTTTGTTTCCATATACTTCTTTTTACTTTTAATATACATGTTAACTTATCATGTATTGCAAGTTTCCATACTTCCTTGTACCATTCCTCTATTTATATATATATATCTTTTTTTCCAATTCCTTGCTATAATCTGTCTTGCTATTGTTAATAGGTTTGTTATCGCATCTTTATTCTTTTTTTCCTATTGTTTATTTATTCATATAATGATAATAAAGCTATACTAGAACTTCTTTCTATTTTAATATTCATTATATCTTCTATTTCTTTAAATACTTTCGCCCAAAATTTGCTTACTTATTTACATTGCCACCACATATGTTCTTGTTTCTTGGCATCCTCTCCAACAGGTTTTCGAGTAGTTTTTATTTATATTTGCTATTCTTACTGGTGTAAGGTATCATTTCCATATTAACTTATAATAATTTTCTTTAATCCTTATTGATAAATTTTTTAGATGTCTTTGTCTCCATAATTGTTGCCACTCTGTTTCCTTTATTTTTATCCCTAAATCTTCTTCCCAAACCTCCTTAAGGGTGTTATTTTTTGTTTTTCCTTCCTTTATTTCAATTATTATCTTATATACTTTACTAGTTATTCCTTTCAAGTTTTCGTGCTCTTCTACATCCCTCTCATTTTGTATTATTTGTTCAAATTGGTTAACCTTACTTCCTTTTTTTATTATTTTTAGCCAATTTTAAACCATTGTTCTAATTGTATACAATGGAACCATGTCAATTTTATTTCTCTAAATTCTTCCATAATCATTTCCTTCTTCATTCCTACCTTTATCCAATCCCCCATTTTATCTTTAAAAAAATTCCCTTAACTTTAAATCTATTATTTGTTTTAAATTCTTTGGAAATTTCTTTTCCATTACAATTGGGGTTATTACTGATCCATCCATTATTAACATTCTCCTATATTTATTCCATACTTCTAATATATTACTCAACTTTGTGTTTAGACCTTGGTCCCATCTCTAAGAATTTTCACTATGCACATGCAAGTGCAAAATCTAAAAATATCTGAAATCCAAAACACCTCTGGTCCCAAGCATTTCAGATAAGGGATACTCTACCTGCACTACTAGTGAAATAATCAGAAATTTAACACACAAACACACATAGGACTCAGCAAGAATGAAGAAATAGATTTTTAAAACCCTCAATATATCTCCCTCCTTTGTTGGATTTTGCTCAGCTGTGATCATTCTTTTCTCCTCTGGTGTGTCACCTATAATGCATTCAGCCATTTTCAAAAAGTGTGGCAGGTAGTCTGTAGAAAAAACCTATTTCTCTCCTCATGTTCAAAGCAGGTTCCCCAAAAGGCCATCATTTCAAGGCTTGGAGTATGTAAGCATTGGATGTCAATGTTATGCACATTGCTTAGAGCAGGTACCGTAAACTTCAGGTGTGTATTTAGAAATGCAATTTAGGCATCCAGAAAAAAGAGAAAGCAACAATTTTAATGAAATGTGAACATCACAGATATAAGATATTCCATGTCTCCTTCTCTGGGATGCTAGGAGTTTGAATACTGAAGGTAAATTTCATTATAGACATTTTAAATTCAGGGAACAATGCCATCATTTTGCCTCCCAGTAGTACAACTTTGCAGTTCTGTATGATTCTATTATCAGTCCCTTCCAAATCCTTCTTCCTTTGCTATGGTGCTTTTCCTGTATCAGATTCTGGGTAGGAGTGTTTTGTATTTGAACGGGCTTTACTGAAGAAACTTGTATGTTCCAATGAACCTGCTGGTGAAACCACCAAAGTCATGCACTCCCGGGTTGGGGGGGGCAGAGGAGAGATTCCAGACTGAGCATAATCCAAAGACCTCAATGGCAGATCAGCAGAAAATAGCACAATACATGTTACAATGGCTGTGAAGGTGGAAGAAGGCTGCAACAGATTGAGAAGCCACTGTCATCATGTTAATCACACCACTGGTTGGGACCCTCACTCTGTGAAGACCGTGTGTTGATCAGTAGTGCACCGATCTCCACACATTTTTTTAAAAATTCATGCACAGGCATTTTCTAAGAACTTGGAAGGCATACTGTGACGAGGAATCTCCTAATTAACAATAAAAAGTTGTCATTGAGAGATAGGGATGTAATACATTACATTTTGGATATGATAATTCTCAAGGTTTCATTCATATTTATTTCCTTCCATACTATTTTATTTATTTATTTATTATTTCGGCTTGATAGACCGCCCTATCTGAAGTTCAGGGCGGTTTACAGCACATAAAACAGAACCAAGTTAAAACACATAGAATTACAACATCATAAAACCGTTAAAAATCCCCACCCTCTACAATAAAACCACAATAGATCAAGCACATAACACTAGTGGCAGCGATGCGGCAGGGTGGCAAGTTATAACAGGCACCAGTCAAGCACCAAATGCCTGCCTGAACAGCCAGGTCTTACAGGACCTGTGGAAGATCATTAAGTCCCGCAGAGCTCGCCCCAAGCTCTTGACTGAAGACTGCGGGCATAATGCCACGCTGTCAAATGTCGGCAGCTGGATCTCCCCCCCGGCGGCCCACCCACCAGTTCTCCATCTTCGCCGGATTCACCTTCAACTTACTGTCTTGCAGCCATCCAGTTATGGCTTCTAGGCAGAGTTGGAAATTATCGGGTACAGATTCCACCCCGGCATCCATCCTCAGAATGAGCTGGGTGTCATCAGCGTACTGGTGACACTCCAGCCCAAAACTCTGCACCAATTGGGCGAGTGGTCGCATATAGATGTTAAATAACAGCGGGGAGAGGATGGCCCCCTGGGGGACCCCACTATGTAACCTGAAATGATTAAACTTTCTTTCATTTAAACTCTCAAGATAAGTGCAGCTTGCTACCATCGGTTAACCATTTGCTGACTATTGGGAGAGCAACAGAAGTCCATATTATACTCCCAGCTGATAGAAAACAGAATCCATGGTTCTTCCAACCATGAACAACATTTTGGCTACAAAATGAGTGTATAGAAGAAATAATTCCAATATGTATTGCTTATCTCACAATCACTTCTATATAACCATTAAAGGTGCAATACCCACTTTTACTCTCAGCTGTAATGTAAACCGACTTTTGCTAACAAGGATGAAATCTCATGACTTGTTTGTTCAGATTTTAGGACAGCAGCCTTCCTTTTGCCTCACAGTGTCAATGAGCAGGAACTTAGAGGTGCAAGTGTCTATATGAAGCTATGGTTCCATTTCTCCACATTTGGGCCATTCCATTATGCTCCCTATACCTTCTGTCCTTTTCACTCCTCTTTTTCTTCTTTTCCTTCTTCTGAAATTACAACCCCCTCCCTCTCTCTGTGTCTATGTGTGTGTGTGTGTATATATATCCCCTGTCTATATATATATGGGTTGGTTGATCAAGAAAAAATCGTGGTTCTAAAATCAAATTGGGGGGGGGGGGGTGTTGATGCTTAACGTAATGACTTACAAAAAAAATTCAAAAAAAATCTTATTTGATATGTTATTACTTACAAAATTGTCCAAAGCAGGGAAACTGGACTGACACTGTTAAAAGCACAGGGAAATCAAGGGGCAACATTTCCCTTCATCTCTTGAGTGCAATTGACTGGAGATGTAGATGTATAACATAAATATAAGAGGTAGCTAATAGCTATATGCTATCAGGACCATTATGAAAGTGAAGTACGTACACATTCCTCCCCCCCCCCCCCTTTTATTTTTCCCCTTCCCCTCCTTTCTTCCTTCTCTACCCCTTTTTTTCATTCCTTCCTTTGCTCTTTGGTTCCATCCCTCCTTTTCTCTTTCCTTCCTTCCCTCCCCCTTTCTCTACTTCTTCCTTTGTCTCTCTCTTTCCTTCCTTTGTTCACTTTTTATTTCCCTTTCTCCTTCCTTCCTTCCTTCCCTTGCGACACTATCTCTTTCTGTCCTTGCCTTCTTCTCTCCTTCCTTCCACCTTTCCTTCCTGTCAGTTCTCCCCTAACTGTATTCTATGTGTGTATTTAATATTTTATGGGTTTATGTCAGCTCACCTCTATTCTTAAGCCAAAGAGCTGGCACTGCCCATAGACACCCCCCAGGCCATTTGGCCTGCTAGCCTCACACAGCTCACCTCTATTCTTAAGCCAAAGAATGCCAATAATGCCTCTAATGCCTTCTCCACCTTCAAAATCTCCGCTGCCCTTGCTCAAAGGGTTACTGGCGGCGGCAGCCAAACACCCCTCCCTAGGAACAATCTGAGGTGGGAAGCCTTCAAGAGTTCAAGATTAGGCAGGAGGCATCAATGAAAGTTCACATTGTGAAAATAAACTGCAGGGTTACCAATCTCCACCAACAATTCCAATAATGCCTCTTATGCCCCAGGGGGGAACAAGTTAACCCCCAGGATTAATCAGCCTGTTGGCTTGCCATTGGAAGCCCCTCGGGCCTCCTCCTCCTCCGCCAGCACTTTTACTTAAGACCCTGCCCTGGGGGAATTACCCCCCCCAGGAAAGAACGCTGGTCTGCGATTTGAAGCCCCTCGGGCCTCCCTCCTCCACCTGCATGTTTAACTTAAAGACCCTGGGGGTGATACTCCCCCAAGAACAGAACGTCTGCCTGCGATTGGAAGCCCCTCGGGCCTCGATCCTCCACCTGCACGTTTAACTCAAAGAGCCTGGGGATGATACTCCCCCAAGGACAGAACGTCTGCCTGCGATAGGAAGCCCCTCGGGCCTCCCTCCTCCACCTGCACGTTTAACTCAAAGAGCCTGGGGGTGATACTCCCCAAGGACAGAACGTCTGCCTGCGATAGGAAGCCCCTCGGGCCTCCCTCCTCCACCTGCATGTTTAACTCAAAGAGCCTGGGGGGAATTACTCCCACCCCCCCAGGAAAGAACGTTGCTCTGCGACTGTAAGCCTTCGCCCCCCCTCCTCCTGCACGTTTAACTTAAAGACCCTGGGGCTGTTACTCCCCCAAGGACAGAACGTCTGCCTGCGATTGGAAGCCCTGCACTTCACCTCTTTCTCCCTGCCTGGCCTTTGTTCCCCAACACCACCACTAACGCCAACGGGGGGGGGGGGGGGACATCCCTCTGCTCCAGGTCCCCCCCGAACACCCGCCAGAACTACTCCTATTTTCTCCATGTCTGACAGAGAAACAGTGAGCTGCCTGGCTTTTCTTCCCCAACACCACTGCCAACGATAGCAGTCTCCTCGAACACCTATACCTGTTAAGACCTCTGGGGGAACAGCTATCCCCAAGGATTGCCTGCGGGCATGTGCTTCTAAGGCCTTTGGCCTTCCCACGCCTCCTCCTCCTCTCTGTGGACCAACCAGGGAATAGCTCCCCATCCCGAAAATGGCCTGATGGCCTGCAATTGTGACGCTGGCTTGGCAGCCCTCACCAATCCTCCTCAACTTTTAAGACCCCGGTGGGAAGAAGTTTCCCACTAAGAATGGACTGCCGGCCTGCGCTTTTAAGGCCGGCGTGGCCCTACACTACCCCCTCCACCTATTTTACCTCGGGAGGGAGACCCTCTACCCATGAATTTTCAAACAACATTTGTTGGATAAAGTCGAGGGAGTGCAGTAGGAGCGCTGAAAGAACTGTAACACGTGGCTGTAGCAACCCAGTTCCCTTTCGTGCCTGGGGGGCAGGGGGCAGCACCGGGGGTCCCACTTGCATTAGGGCCAGCTGCAGTTGATGAGGACATGGAGGAAGGGGCTGATGAGTTAGCTGGGCCTTCCTCTCCCACAGAGAGCTTGGCCTGGGATGATGAATGGCCTGATGGCTATGCTAGCTGGGAAGTTCAGGCTGACCCTGAGAGTGATGATTCTGATCATTATGAGAAACCAGGTGGTTACGGGTCGCAGGAAAGGATCAGGGAAACAGTGGAGGATGTGCCCATGGAAGCTGAAAGGGAGTTCGGCTCTCATGAAGATAGCGACCCAGGTGCTGGGAGGCAAGGACGGAGCTTTGATAGGAGACGGAGCATTGAGTCCAGCAGGAGGGATTGGCACCATAGCCTAGAGCGCCAGAGAAGCGCTAGATCCCGTAGCACAGATGGGCGCAGAAGCCTAGAGCGTCAGGGGCCTCGCCAAGGGGATTAAGTATAGGATCCGTGGGAAAGGATCCTCAGTAGCTCGGCCACTTCTATTCTAAGAGGAGTGAAGCGAGCGGAGTTCCACGGAGCCAAGTTGCCGGCTCAAGCCTTGCCAAGAAGTTTCTTGGGATTGTTCATGAACTTTGCCTTGTTCTTTGCCACGGACCAAGTCCTTGATCCGCATAGTTTTGCGGAGCCTTTGCCACGTTTGCCTTTGGATTTTACTTACGGACTCTTTACCTTTTGGATTGAACTTTTTGATACTTTTTATGGACAATTTACCTTTTGACCTGTTTCTTATTATTCAATAAATAGTTAGCTGATTACCGTCTCTGTGTGTGTGATTAAGGGGCTGGGCCAAGACCCTGCATCGTGACAGTGGCTTTCTAGAGGATGTCATCGGGAAACACAGGACAAGGAGATCTCGCAATACAGATGGATATGTGGCTGCTCGTTGGTTTCAGTGGCCCAATACTCTCATAGGATTACCTTTTTTAAAATTCTGGGGCTTATAAGCACTTCTTTCTTCTACTACTACTGATAGACTAATTGCTTCAACCCAGAATGCTAACCTTGATGGCTTGCACGGGGAAATGTTGCTTCACAGCCGTGATCCGGCGTGCATCACCTTCTCCTAAAGTGATGTGCAAGGGCAATGCAGACAGACCCCAAATTCTCATTCAGACATGAAGAAAAAGAAAGTAATTTTTTGGAGGAGTAAAGCTTCCACAGGAAATATGTGGCGTTTTATCAATCTGTAATAATGGGATCAGCAGATGCTTCAATGTCTCTCATGGCTGGAGTGAATGTGGTTTAAAACGCAGGCCGACACACAACCCACAGGAGATACGCTTTGAAGTACTGAAAGCATTGCAGAATGCAATATTAACTTAAATCTTAACTATGTTTTCGAACCAACACCCCCGCCCAACAGAGCAGGTATTGACAATGCAGTGACGTGGAAAAGAAATGCTGGAGAAGCCCATATGGAAAGTCCTTGTTCTTCAGAGCTCCAATACGGTGTCTCATTCAAAGTCCTTTCTGGAACGGTTTACGGATTGAAAAGAGCAGGCCAGGAAACAACCGTCATTGTTCTTTAAAAATGAAAAAGAGGGGGAAACCAGATAACTACACTACACGGATACTATTGATCTGCATTCAAATGCTCAACCACAGCGACCACAGTTTCTGTCGGCCATGGAGATTAACAGGAGAGTATTTTTGATTTCATATTGAAATTATTGTACGTTTTCAAAGTAATGTAACACACACCTAACAGAAATCGACTGCAGTTACTGCCAAGTTTGTGAAGACTATTCGTCTAGTTAAAGTATTACATGCATTGGCGATTCCAGTAAGGACAAATACATGGCGGCGGCGTCAAAGAATTAGACATTGAGATTGATGTGTTGTAGGTTCCCTATATCCACACACATGGTGCAAAAGAAGATAGCGAACCGTCTGTGTTCATGGTGTAGGAGCAGTATTCAAGACACCATGTCCTTCAGTCATGCAGAGAGACGGCAAGGGGAAGTGCTCATTCTCTGACCTATTACAGGACATTAAAACATCCACTACATGGACTGTAACGCCAATTTCTTTTCTTTTTTTTATAATGATTTTTATTGATTTACAAAGTGATAAAAGAACATAGACGCAGCGACATGTGCTGCATGGAATACAATACAATAACAACAACCAAACCCCCCCCGCCCCCCCCTCATGCATCCCGACAAACAGAAGAAAAGAACAATGAGTACTTCCTACTCTCTCTAATTCCCCCAATTGTATATTCAATATTCGTCTCTGCAAAAAAGAAATATGGGCACAATGTCG
>JARBWK010002106.1:0-16178 GCA_030556195.1 Anolis apletophallus
TATTGATGCAGTGTGACATCATTTTAACTACCATGGCTCAATCTTATGGAAATCATGGGAGCTGTAGTTTTTCAAGCCCTTTAGTCTTCTTTACCAATGAGTGCTAGTGCCTCACCAAACTATAAATGCTCATATTCCTTAGCATTGAACCATGGCAGTTAAACTGATGTTAAACTGTGTTAATTCTACAGTGGAAATGCTCCCTAAGAGGAAGCTGTAGTAAAGAGATGGCAGAATATGCAAATAATAAACAAAGATAATTTCTTAGACATATGGAAGTCAGGCTATTTGGTCAACCCATGGGGGTGACTTAAGGTATGGGAAGGGTTTTTTTAAAGGATGGAGGTTAGGAAGACATGACCAGCTGGATTCTTTCCAACTTGATAATTATGTGAACCAGCCATATGCACATCCCGCTCCCTTTCCCAACTATCAAATCAAATCAAGATACTGATCTAAGGTTAGCTAAGCTTGCTCAGTAATAGCTAGTGAAAAACAAAATGACATAGAACAGACAAGGATATGGCACAGCTTTCCTTGAAATGTCCATGTTTTAAAATGGTGATACATCACTGAAAGATGTCAAATAAAAACACAGAAGTTTGATCAAATATCAACTCTTTATTCTGAGTTAAAGAAGGCAGAAGATGGTTAGCTAAGCCCATGTTTGGTGATGGGGCAGATGTTAAAGTGAATCATACTTTAACAGCACTTGTAGCGGGTTATACTACAACAGTAGCTCATATAACTGCAACCCACAGCATGCGTTTTTATAAGTAGGCTTTCCATTAAGGGAATGGATGTATCCATATTATAGGCTACTGTTTGTATGAATGATTATCCATCTTCATAACGGGACAACTAATGCATACTTAATCTTCAGTTATGTACAGCTATATATAAGTGCCCCATGGGAGCAAACTGGACTGTAATGTATGCAAACAACTCTTCATATATTAAATTATATCTAGATTATTCCTTTTTAAGAGAGGAATAAAAGCTTTTTGAAACTCATGTAGCTTGCAAACATTATATGGCCACACATATAGCCAGCCTTTTTCAGGTGTCGTGCCCACTTTGATCATAGAAATGATTGCCAGAGGCAATAAACTCCATCCTGTCACAGAAAAGATGACCAGACTGGAAGTTGTACCCCGCCCACCCACACGCCACACACAAAGCAAATGGAATGGTATATTTCATTACACTAGTAGGGACCAGGTGAATTAATCATGGTGGTGATACATATTATGCTCCCATTGGGCATTCTCTTATCTGTTATATATGAGGGCGGGTCAATAAGTCCATGACCTTTTGAATGAAACACAGGTTTTTGGATAAAAAATCATTTTATTTTTCAACGTAGTCTCCTTTGAGCTCTATACACTTTGTCCAACGTTTCTCCATTTTTTTATCTCTTTCTGCTGAGCCATTTCTTCAGGTTTGGAGACAAGAAATAGTCACTCGGGGCTAAAACCATATAATAGGGTGGATGAAGGAGCAATTCGTATCCCAATTCATGGATTGTTGCCATGGCAACTGCACGTGTGCACCCTTGCATTGTCCTGATGCAAAAGAACTTTTTTCTTGGCCAAATGCGGTCATTTTTCCCTTCAAATCCTCATTAAATCGACCCAATAAGTTGGCATAATATTCGCCATTGATTGTTTTACCCTTTTGGAGGTAGTCAATGTGGATTATTCCACGTGCATCCCAAAAAACAGCCGCCATGACTTTATTGGCTGACAAACCCACCTTGGTCTTCTTTGGTGCCAATTCACCCCGAGAAACCTACTGCTTTGACTGCTGTTTGGTCTCTGGTGTGTTGTGGTGTATCCACATTTCGTCCATGGTTACGAAACGGCGCAAAAATCCGTCCATATTGCGGTTGAACAATACCAAACACTCCTGCGAAATTGTTACATGATTGCGTTTGTGGTCGATTGTGAGCAAATGCGGCACCCATCCTGCGGGAAGATTTCTCATACCCAAGTGATCATTTAAAATTGAAACCACTGAGCCATGTGAGATGCCTATGGCTTCCACAATCTCTTGCACTTTCAATCTCTGATCAGCCAACACCATATTGTGAATTTTTTCAATTGTTTCGGGTGTAGAGACCTCAACTGAGCATCCAGAACGTTCGGCATCTTCCATGCTTGTACAGCCACAACAAAATTCAGTAAACCACTTTTTTACCATTGAAATTGATGGTGCAGAGTCCCCATAGTATTTATGAAGCTTAGCCTTGGTTTGAGTGATGGTTTTCCCCCATAAAATGGGGTTGCCATCCCTGCCTGCCAGAACAGGGGAAGGAAGGAGTCCTGGTTGCCTCACCCCCACACCGGTGAGAGAAGGAGCAAACAGAGCAGGAGCCTTTAAAACTTCTGCTTCCAGCTGCTCTATTGTTGCCATCCCTGCCTGCCAGAACAGGGGAAGGAAGGAGTCCTGGTTGCCTCACCCCCACACCGGTGAGAGAAGGAGCAAACAGAGCAGGAGCCTTTAAAACTTCTGCCTCCAGCTGCTCCATTGTTGCCATCCCTGCCTGCCAGAACAGGGGAAGGAAGGAGTCCTGGTTGCCTCACCCCCACACCGGTGCCGCTCAACAACCAAGATGGCGGCGCGGAGTAGTCGTCTGAACGCTGAGCTCCGCTGGGGCCTGTGCAGTTCTCCCCTGGAAACCGCACTCCCCGCCACACTAACCATCCCGGCAGGTGGCCCAGGCTGGTGTGACTGCAGGAGCCACCCTTTGGGGTCATTCCTGGAACTATCGGAGCTATCAGAGCCCCCGGCGAGGCCTTCTCTGCTTTTGGAGGTCCTCCAGTTGGAGGCTGAAGAGGTACTAGAGACTCGCGAACCTCCCCACCCTGCTAAGACTTTTGGCGCTGAGGCTGAGGGAGACCCTGAGGAGGACTCTAGAGGCCCCAGCGCATCGGCGGGACCAACCTCTTTGGTCCCCAGTGCCCTGGCTGGAGCCGACAGAAGACGAGGATCGGGAAGGGCCGACAATCACCTTCCCCCCAACCCCCACTCCTGACAACAGGCGGGAGGACTCACCAGGCCTTCCTTGTTTTGCGGAAATAGCTGAGCGGCTAGCAGCTTGTTCGGGGGAGATTGAGAGGCTCAGCCTGGAGTTGGCGTCCCTCACCCGCTGGAGCAGGCCCTGCAGCCCGGTCCCCTCCCCTGAGACGAGGGGAGCCCCCCTCTTCCCGACCCCAGAGCCTCCCGCTGCCCAACTGGTGACGAGCGATATGCCTGGCGGCAGAGGAGGCGACCCCGTCGAAGACGACGAAGGAGGTAAGGGGAGGGCGAGCAGAACATCGGCGACGACCCCCGGCGTGAGCGGCCCCCGACCCCATTGGCCCTGGGCGCACCTGGAGTCTGTGAAGCCACCGCGAGACCAACGCTTTGCCTGGAGCCCCCGGCCCCGATCCTGGGGCAAGGCCCCTCCCCCGAAGAAGAGCCTCTACTTAGAGGCGATGCCCTGGGGAGTTCCATGTCGGGCCCTTGGTGGAGCCCTTGGAGGGCGCTGGGGCGCTGGCCCGTCTTTAGCGGGGACGAGAGAGCGGAGGCCGAGTCCATCAAGATGGCGCCGAGTTCGATCTCCTCAGCCGCACTGGCCCCGCCCACGATGGAGTCTCCACACCCACCCCCTCTGACTCTGACTCTAACTCTGACTTAGAACGAACGCCCCCTGCTGGCCCAGAACGATCCATACAGCCGAGAGCAGTTCCAACATCACCAGGCCTAAACATCACCTCGGTGCTGGCTAGGGCAACCGGAGCTCGGCCTCGACGCCGAGCCTGCCGGTTGTTGCGTCCTCCCTTGACGCTGCCCCACCATCAGGACCCCGCCCCTCCTCAGACCGCCCGGGGGAAAAAGGGAAAGAAAAAGAACAGACCTGGACAAATGAGACGCAGGCGACAGAAGGGAAAAAGTCAGGTGCCGCAACGCGTACCTAAGCCTCCCCCGCCGCCGTCCTCCACCTCAACTGCGGTGGGAAGCAGGTCCTCGGCCCCGTCGCTGGCAGTGGCTGAATCGGCCGGCCCCAAGAACTGTAGCTGGAGACGCGATAGGAGGCCCATGAAGACATTCAGCACGCGCACCTTCTGGGGGGTGAATTTTGTCCTTAACAGAGGCCCGGCTGGCAGGGATCCGGCAAAGCCACCTTCCCACGCGGTCGGTAGGAGTGAAGTGGCCCTTGACCGACAGGCGCCCGCCGCATCCATCCTGGCTCCACGACCTGTCCTATCCAAGGAAATTGCCACCGTTAATACATCCACCGGCCAGCACGTGGGTGGCCAGAGACCCTCAACGTCTTCCCCTTTTTATGGGATCTGCCGGAAACTGAGCCCCCCACTAACCTCCAGCTTGTAAACTCCCCTCCCAAGGGGGCCCCGATTACAGTGATCTCCGGCATGGGGTATTGTCGCAATAGGCGCAGGCCAAAAATGAGAGGCTTCCTGAGTCGTATCAAGACCCGGGCTGCCTCTGACCTGCGACCTATCACGAGGTACACTGTTGACAGGTCTCCAATTTCCTCCCCCTCCTCCCTGGTGTTAGTAAACGCACGCTCAGTCCGGAATAAAACAACAACGATCCGAGACTTTATCCAAGACCAGCAGGTTGATATTTGTTGCATCACGGAGACTTGGCTCCAGGACACTGATGTCACTTGCCTCCAGGAATTGACACCCCCGGGCTTCGTGCTTACTCACCAGAACAGGACTGGGAGGCGGGGGGGGGGGCGTGGCGATTCTCTCCCGTGACCTATTACACCTCAGAGCGGTCCCTGCTCTGGAGTCAGACGGGATTGAAAGTGTCGGCCTGATGTGGGGTGCCCCGGAGAGTACAGCCTTCTTGCTGGTGTACCGTGCACCCAGCGCACCAGCAAGTGGCCTGTCCCTGCTGCTGGAGACCGTGGCGGAGTGGGCGTTGAGGTTTCCTAGCCTGGTTGTGCTGGGGGACTTCAACGTCCACGCCAACACGGCCTCCTCACCATCGGCAGCAGGGGACCTCGTGTCGACCATGGCGGCACTTGGCCTCTCCCTCTGTGAGTCAGGCCCCACACATCGGGCCGGTCACACCCTTGATCTGATCTTCCATGCAGGTGTCCAAGTGTCCGTCACCTCTGTTACAGAGGTGCCATGGTCAGACCACTGCGCTCTGGGAGTCCGGGTTGAGCCACCGCGTCCCCCCGGCAAAGGTGCCGAACCAATTTGGGTTCGCCCGAAGGGACCTATGGAACCAACTAGGTTCCTGAATGCCTTGAGGGATTTGGAGCCTGTCAGCGACTCGCCTGGTGAGCTGGTTACCACCTGGAATCATGTATTGTCCTCCGCTCTCGATGAGATCGCCCTAAACGCCCTCTCTACCCCGCGCATCCTGTTCCCTTGGTATACAGATGCACTGAGATCTATGAAGCGGGAGAAGAGACGGCTAAAGCGCAGGTGGAGGAAGCTCCATGACGGACCAGCGACATCAGCTTATAAGCTTTTGATGGATGCTTACGAGCATGCCGTCAAGGAGGCGAAAAAAGTGTACTATGCCTCCTTGATAGCGTCTGCGGATTCACGCCCAGCTCAATTGTTCAGGATAATTCAGCAGCTGACGATGGTCCCTACCATCCCAAACAATGATAATTCGGCCCTTTCAGCTGAGGTTTTTCAGAATCACTTCATAGACAAGATTGTGCTGCTCCGCCGGGACCTTCCCTCCACACTTCTTACAGTTCAGGAGCTGGAGACTCCGTGGCCCTCCGCCGGGTCCACCTTCGACCGGTTTCGACCACTGGATGCAGAGGATGTTGACAAGATTGTCGCAGCTCTTAAACCAACCACCTGCTCCCTCGACCCGTGCCCCTCCACACTGATTCGAGCTTGTGTGGAGGGGCCACGAGGCCCTCTGTTGAAGATAGTCAACTGCTCCCTTGAGCAAGGGGCGTTTCCAGAGGAGCTAAAAGAGGCAGTGCTCAGTCCATTGCTGACGAAGCCCGGGCGAGACCCTGCGGCTCCCGCCAATTACCGCCCAGTGTCGAATCTTCCGTACCTGGGCAAGGTGATTGAGAGGGCAGCAATGGACCAGCTGCAGACGTTCCTGGATGATGCAACCTGGCTAGACCCCTTCCAGTCCGGCTTCCGTTCAGGCCATGGGACGGAGACTGTCCTGGTCTCCATCACAGACCTACTCCGTTGCCACTTGGATCGAGGTGGATCAGCACTGCTCGTGTTATTGGACCTCACGGCAGCGTTTGATACCGTCGATTACCAACTTTTGATACACCGCCTGGCGGTAGCGGGGGTGAGGGGGACAGCCCTCAACTGGCTGTCCTCCTTCCTCCAATGCCGTCAGCAGCGAGTGAAGTGGGGAGGGGTGGTCTCCGGAGGTTCCCCGCTGAGTTGCGGGGTCCCTCGGGGGGGCCATCCTTTCCCCGCTGTTATTTAACATCTATATGCGACCACTCGCCCAACTGGTGCGGAGTTTTGGGCTGGAGTGTCATCAGTACGCTGATGATACCCAGCTCATTCTGAGGTTGGACCCCGGGGCAGTCTCTGTACCCGATAATTTCCATCTTTGCCTTGAAGCCGTAACTGGATGGCTGCGAGCCAGTAAGTTGAGGGTGAACCCGGCGAAGACGGAAATCTTGTGGCTGGGCCGTCCGGGGGAGGGGGGGTAGCGACCCAGCTGCCAACGTTCGATGGTGTGGCCCTCTGTAATGATGTTGATTATTTGTGTGTAAATGTTGTGTGACATGTGTTAAAATGTATGTTGTTTTGAATGTTCTATGGTTTGTTTCTGTGGGTGAAACAGAAGGGAGGCATGGCAGAAGCTTAGAAGAGCTGTCGCCATGGCAACCAGGGCTAGAGGCTAGTAGAATGTTCAGGTTTGAATTCTACAGTTGGAAGAGAGCGGGAAGCCAACTGCCAAATGAGAGGGGAGGAGTTATGTTCTAGTTGAGAGTGTCCTAAGGACTGAAAGAGAACGGTCCAGTGTTAGTGTGTGTCTTAAGGTCTGCTAGTGAGCAGTCCAGTTAAAGGGTATAGAGACCCTAGTTAAAGTTGCAGGGGTTTATAGAGGTTTAGTGGAAACCCTATAATAGGTCCCCATTGTGTTATGTAACAGAAAAAGTTGTGCCTCTAAGGAAGTTTGAAACCAACCAAGATTGTACCCATTTGTGTCAAAATAAATTGTTTGCATCTTAAAAGGAAAACACCTCTCCTGATTCTTTTATTGGTGGTGGCCCTCAAAGTCAGTGGTCAGCCGGATAAATGGTGGCAGCGTGGTCAAGTGGTCACTGAGAAGTTTTAAAACTCCAGTCAGTTAAATGGTGAAAGGGTGAGACAGTACCCTGCCAATAAACGTGAAGTTGCTGAGGTAACTTCGAGGTTTCCTTGGATTGGAGGTCAGCAGTGTGGACATAGAAAGATTGTCCAGTCTGAGGCCGGTCAAGAAGTGGAGTGGTCACATATTGGCGGCAGCGGTGGGATCTTTAAGAGGGTCCACCCTGTCCAGCCGGTTGATTTGAACGTAGCTTCACCGCATATTGGCGGCAGAGCGGTGGGATCGTGTAAGAAAACTGATCCAGTGCGAAAGCAAGGCTACCAGAGGAATTTGTTTAATTTCTCAGTTTACTGACCAAAGTCGTGTGGTAGTAGGAACTTTAATAGTTTAGTTTAAAGTTCTGAGGTAAAAGTTCGGCAAAATGACCACCAGGAGACAAACTAGGGCTTTGGAGGAAGCAGGGCAGCCTGAGGTTCTGCAGGAAGGAGAAGACTCTGAAATTTCAGAATCAGAGTCAAGTAAAATGTCTGGAGAATACCGGTTCAGGCTTGAGGTGATGAAACTTGAGATGCAAAGAGAAAGAGAAGAAAAAGGAGAGAGAGATGCAAAGAGAAAGAGAAGAGAAGGAAAGAGAAGAGAGAGAAAAGGAGAGAGAGTTGCAAGAGAAATAGCCAGGTTGGAGTCTGAGAGGGGAATGCCTCTCAGCGTGCCAGGCCAGTTCAAGAGGTGCAGGCAGAAGGTTCTATAGACCAACTCCTCAGGAGATTCCCGAAGTATGTAAAGGGGATAGTGTGGAGAAATTTTTGGTTTCTTTTGAAAGATGTTGCTATGATTTTGAAATTGAAGAGGAGAGATGGATGACATATTTACGACCACAGATCTGCGGACAGTTGCTGGAGATTTATAGCGATATGGCAGAACAGGACCACAAGGTTTACCAGAAGTTTAAACAACAGGTCCAACAGAAGCTTCAGTTGACGCCAGAACATTACAGAGTTAAGTTCAGGTCCTTGAAAAAGGAGAAAACCGAAAGTTTCTGTCAGCTAGCATCAAAGCAAAGCCAGTATTTCGATAGTTGGTTAAAAGGTGCTCAAATTACCAGTTTTCAGCAACTTAAGGATCTGATGATCCTGGAACAGTTTTATCAAAATGTTCCCTCAGAGTATAAATGGTTAGTTCAAGAAAGGAATCCTGAAACACCCAGTCAAGCAGCTCTTATGGTGGATAAGATGGTGACATTGAGAGAAGGAGTTTGTAAGGCTGAAGGCTACAAACCAGTGGAGAAACATTGTTTCAAGAAACCATACAAAGTGTTGCCACAGTATCAAGAGGCTAAAAATGCTGCAGGAGAGTACGCTCGTTACAGAAGGCCTGAGGAGAAAAATTACCTCAGAGATGGCTCCCTCAGTAGTGGAAATCGTCCAAGCTTTGATATGGCTAAGAGAATGTGTTTTTCATGCGGCAAGTTTGGACATATGAAAGCACAATGTTATCTACATAGCAAGGAAAAATCTTCCTTATGTATAACTCCAATATTAGAAAAGAGTTTTGAGAAGGGGCTTGAGTCTAATAAAGGAAAGAGTTCTTCGGAACCAATGCAAGTACATAATCCCTTAGAAAAACAATGCCTTTTTGTTATGTTGGACACAGATAGAGATGACTACTTTGAACCACTTCAAGTAGGTCAAAACGAAATATTAGGATGGAGAGACACCGGATCGGAGGTCTGTGTGATTCGCCCTGAACATGTGCCAGAGGCATTCAGAAAACCTGTGTCTCAGCTTAGACTAAAAGGAGTAGGGGCAGTGTTGTGCAACGTTTGTCTTTGCCAATCCAATATAAGAATTGGAAAGGATTTTGGGATTTTGCAATATATGAGGACATTCCTTTTGATTGTCTGCTGGGGAATGATATTGTAAGGAAGATCAAGTATTTAACAAGAGATGATGAGTTAACTGAAGGTCCAGTTAAACAGCAAGATGTTTCTTGTTTACCAGTTGATATTATCCCTGAAGAAAATCCTGAGACAAGTTCAAATATAATAGAGTTAGTGAAAACAGGAGCAGGAGAAGAGGATATTGCTAATGAGCAAAAAGGCAGATGAAACACTGAGATCTTTATTTATTGCGGCTCAGGATGAGACGAAAGTCTTATCAAAAGAAAATCCTTCAAGATTTGTAGTTAAAGGGACGAGTGTTGTATAGAGAGACCATGTGTGTAAAGTCTCCAGGAGGAACTAGTTCTTGTACACAAATAGTTGTGCCCCAAGCTTATAGGGAACAACTTATGAATTTGGCACACGCAAGCACACAAGGTGGCCATATGGGAATTCGACGCACCACACAGCGCATCACCAGAAATTTCTTTTGGCCCAATATGTATCAGCACATTAAAGAGTTTTGTCAATCGTGTGATACATGTCAGCGTGTCGGAACAGGAAAAGACAAGACCAAGGTTCCCCTAATTCCTATGCCACTAATTGGAGAACCATTTTATCGTGTGGGGATCGATATTGTGGGACCCTTACCAAAGGCAAGTCGTAGAGGACGTCGGTATATCCTTACTTTGATGGACTATGCCACGAGGTACCCAGAAGCAGTGGCGTTGACTAATATTGATACAACCACAGTAGCGAACGCCTTGTTGTCTATATGGGGAAGAACAGGATATCCCAAAGAACTGATTTCGGATTTGGGAACCCAGTTTACGTCAAGACTGATGGAAAGACTGTTGGAGATGTGTGGAATTAAACATCTGACATCGTCTGCTTACCATCCACAAACTAATGGTCTTGTGGAAAACCTAAATAAGACCTTAGTAAGAATGATCAGGCGTACACTCAACAACATCCAGCCGATTGGGATGAGAAACTACAGCAACTCCTGTTTGCAT
The DNA here is from genome assembly GCA_030556195.1 of Anolis apletophallus. Classification (NCBI taxonomy): domain Eukaryota; kingdom Metazoa; phylum Chordata; class Lepidosauria; order Squamata; family Anolidae; genus Anolis; species Anolis apletophallus. The sequence goes on from JARBWK010002106.1 coordinate 10,174, forward strand.
GCAGAGAGACTCCACAAGGCAGTACAGGATACAGCCCTTTCGAGTTACTCTTTGGAAGGAAGGCGAGAGGTCCGCTGGATCTAGTGAGAGAGCACTGGGAGACTTCCTCGGTTGCAGAGCCAGTTCCAGTGAGTCGGTATCTACAGAGTTTACGGGAGACGATGGAGATGGCAAGAGTTATCGCTCAAGACAACCTTGCAGCAGCACAGCAGAAACAGAAGACCTGGTATGATCAATCAGCCTGAGAGAGATCCTTCGGCGTTGGTGATAAAGTACTATATTTGATCCCGGAAAGAGTCAACAAACTTCAATTGAAATGGACAGGACCATGGACAGTTGTTAAGCGTGCCAGCAGAGTTAACTACTTGATACAAGAATTACAATCAGGACTGGAAAAACTGGTGCATGTTAACTCGCTTAAACCTTATGTTGAAAGATCAGTAGATGTATGTATAATAGTTAATGAAGGTGTAAATGGATCGTTTCATTTCTGGGAAGGGAATAGGAAGGCTGACAAGAGTGTGAGTCAGGTAAAGCTTGATGAAGGGCTGACTTGCAAACAGCAGGAGCAACTTAGAGAACTGCTCCATAAGTATAAAAATTTGTTTTCGGATTTACCGGGAAGAGTAGAAGGGGTGCAACATCAAATTATAACAGGAGACGCCTTACCCATTGCGTCTACTCCCTATCGAGTCACAGGGAAACTCGTGGAGTGTGTGTAGAAGTTCAGGAAATGCTGGATATGGGGATTATAGAACCATCCAGTAGTCCTTGGGCATCACCCGTCGTGTTAGTTCAAAAACCAGACAACACAATAAGGTTTTGTGTTGATTATAGACGGTTAAACGAGGTGACGCAAACCGATACATACCCTATGCCAAGGTTAGACGACCTGTTAGAAAAAATGGGAGAGCCAATTACATCAGTAGCCTAGATCTCACCAAGGGTTTTTGGCAGATACCAATGGATCCCAGAGACCGGGAGAAAACGGCCTTTAGAACCCATAAAGGGTTACATCAGTTCAATGTCTTACCATTTGGACTTAAAAACAGCCCAGCCACTTTCCAACGATTAGTAGATAAGATACTCGGGGGTATGAGTAACTTCTGTGTGGCATACATGGACGACATAGGTGTATTTAGCAATACCTGGGAAGAACACCTACAACATCTAGACCAGGTGCTGTTTCGACTGAAAGAAGCAGGGTTAACAGTAAAAGCACCCAAGTGTCGTTTAGGGAATCGAATGTCCAAGTACCTAGGACACATGGTGGGAAGTGGTATGATTGGTCCAGAACCTACTAAGGTGGAGGCGATACACAAGTGGCCGATACCCAAAACCAAAAAACAGGTTCGGTCCTTTTTGGGATTAGCCAGTTATTATCGAAGGTTTATCCCAAATTTTTAGCGAATTGGCGACTCCATTGACAGGCTTAACCAAGAAGGCATGTCCAAATGTTGTAGTGTGGACACCACAATGTCAGGAGTCAATGGACAAGTTAAAACAGACCATAACATCACAGTCAGTGTTGAAAGCTCCAGATTTTGATCGTCCATTTATATTAACGTGCGACGCATCAGAAACAGGTTTGGGAGCGGTTTTAAGTCAAGCTGACGAGGATGGGGAAAAAGCATCCTGTAATGTTTTTAAGTAAAAAGCTATTGCCGAGAGAAAGTAGTCTTTCTACCATCGAGAAAGAATGTCTCGCCATAGTGTGGTCGATTCAAAAACTGAGACCATATCTGTGGGGCAGGAAGTTTGTTTTGCAGACGGATCATGCGCCATTAAAATGGCTGAGTAATGTTAAGGGTACTAACAACAAACTCTTAAGATGGAGTTTACTCTTGCAAGACTACGATTTTAAGGTAGTGCATGTGAAAGGCAAATCGAATGTAGTAGCTGACTCTTTATCGAGAGTTACTTAAATTCAGATTACAGAATGGATATGGTTTGTATATAGTTGTGTAAGTATAAATGTATATGTGAAATGTATAAGATTATATAATGTCTTGCTAACGGCATTATTTTTAATTCACTCTGGACAGAGAGAATTAAAAATAATTTCGGGAGGAAGGAAGGTAATGTAATGATGTTGATTATTTGTGTGTAAATGTTGTGTGACATGTGTTAAAATGTATGTTGTTTTGAATGTTCTATGGTTTGTTTCTGTGGGTGAAACAGAAGGGAGGCATGGCAGAAGCTTAGAAGAGCTGTCGCCATGGCAGCCAGGCTAGAGGCTAGTAGAATGTTCAGGTTTGAATTCTACAGTTGGAAGAGAGCGGGAAGCCAACTGCCAAATGAGAGGGGGAGGAGTTATGTTCTAGTTGAGTGTGTCCTAAGGACTGAAAGAGAGAACGGTCCAGTGTTAGTGTGTGTCTTAAGGTCTGCTAGTGAGCAGTCCAGTTAAAGGGTATAGAGACCCTAGTTAAAGTTGCAGGGGTTTATAGAGGTTTAGTGGAAACCCTATAATAGGTCCCCATTGTGTTATGTAACAGAAAAAGTTGTGCCTCTAAGGAAGTTTGAAACCAACCAAGATTGTACCCATTTGTGTCAAAATAAATTGTTTGCATCTTAAAGGAAAACACCTCTCCTGATTCTTTTATTGGTGGTGGCCCTCAAAGTCAGTGGTCAGCCGGATAAATGGTGGCAGCGTGGTCAAGTGGTCACTGAGAAGTTTTAAAACTCCAGTCAGTTAAATGGTGAAGGGGTGAGACAGTACCCTGCCAATAAACGTGAAGTTGCTGAGGTAACTTCGAGGTTTCCTTGGATTGGAGGTCAGCAGTGTGGACATAGAAAGATTGTCCAGTCTGAGGCCGGTCAAGAAGTGGAGTGGTCACATATTGGCGGCAGCGGTGGGATCTTTAAGAGGGTCCACCCTGTCCAGCCGGTTGATTTGAAGCGTAGCTTCACCGCAGGCTGGGCGCCCAGCTGTCCATGGAGGAGCAGATCTGCTGCACCTGCAGGACAGCATTTTACCACCTACGGATGGCTAAGCGCTTGGCTCCCTACCTCTCCCAACACGACCTAGCCACAGTGATCCAAGCCACGGTCATCTCTAGGCTCGACTACTGTAATGCGCTTTACATTGGCCTTCCCTGTCGATGATCCGGAAGCTTAAGCTAGTGCAGCATGCCGCAGCGCGCCTCCTTATGGGAGCTTCAAGATCCGACCACGCGACTCCACTCTTGCGCGAGCTGCACTGGCTCCCGATTGAATTCGGGTCCTCTTCAAGGTGTTAGTTCTAACTTTTAAGGCCATTTATGGTTAGGGGCCAGTGTACTTGAGGGAGCGACTTACCCCTTATGTGCCTGCGAGATCACTGCACTCTGAGGAGCTCAACCTCTTAGAGGTGCCGTCCCTCGGAACCTGCAGATTGGCCTCCACATGGCGGAGGGCATTCTCTGTAGCTGCTCCAAGTCTTTGGAACGGCCTCCCGGAGGAGATCCGGGCCATCCGTGTTCTTTGCCCTTCCGTAAGGCGGTGAAGACCTGGCTCTTCAGGAAGGCGTTTGGCCATAGCTCATCCCATTGTGCGCCAGATCGCCTATGGTTCCCAGATGTTCATCATGCCCCTCTAGCCTTCGTTGAGGGCCATTGCCTCATCATGTTTTAACTGTTTTAATGTTTTAATGTTTAATGTGTTTTAACTGCCTAACTTGTTTCATCATATTCATTGTGTCTATGCTTCCTTGTAAACCGCTCTGAGCTCCGGAGTGAGCGGTATACTAAATCGAAGTTAATAAATAAATAAATAAATAAATAAAATATAATGCTTAATGAGCACACGAAATTCACTTTTTCCATTTTCTCTTCAAATCACGCGGTAGTTTGCTATCAATGGCTGTCAAACACAAACTTAACTGACAGATACCTGTTGGCAGGAGCAGTATTGCCATTTCAGTTAAGAGGCGGGAAATTCAAAAGTCATGGACTTAGTGACCCGCCCTCGTAGGTATATGTTTTTGTTTGAAATTGTTTAAAATTTTGTGTGGCAGGAAGTGACTTTATTCTGTGTTGGTAAAAAATAGGACATAAATATTTTAATTAGAAATAAGTCTGCAATTTTAACTTTCTTATTTTGCTTGGAGAGATTTGTTAGGAATGGATCAAGCCTGACTCTTTCTTTTGACGTTTTGACTGATTGTTCCTTACTTTAGTATGAATCTCTACAGCTGTTCTACAGCTATACGTGTTTGACTTTAGAATAGCCTTCACTTTTTAAATTAAGTACTGATTTGTTTTATTAATTTATTTCCAAGTTACTGAATAAAGTTGAAGATTTTATTTCATAGAAGTGAGTTTAGCTATCTGCCTACAGACATGCCAGGAAAAATGAGTAGCATATACAGTTTCCTCAAAAGACCTCGGAGCCCATCTTGCCAAAGCCATCTGCTTAACAGTAGGTTTGGTTGTATCAACTAAGGAAAACCTGTCTGGTAATATCCAGGTACATATTACAAGCAAAATATCTGCATCTACATCAAATCCTGTACATGTGTGTATTGAACCATACAGGTTGAGAATCCCTTACCCAGACTTTAGAAATCCCAAATGCTTCAAAACTAAAAATTGTCTACATGGGTGGTTGAGGTAGTGACACCTTTGTTTTCTGGTGACTCAACATGCACAGATTTGCACAACATTAACAAAAATATTATCTAAAACTACCTTCAGGGTATGTGCATAAGGTTTATATTATGCATACATTTTTGTGTCTACTCTAGTACTACTACTCTACTCTACTTCTCTACTCTCCCTCCATGAACCAGCTCGAACCCTTCGCTCTTCGGGGGAGGCCCTCCTGTCGCCCCTGCCAGTCTCAGTTTGGTGGGCACAAGGGAAAGGGCCTTTTCCGCTGTGGCCCCCCGACTCTGGAATTCCTTGCCCGGAGAGATTAGGAAAGCCCCCACCTTGGAGACCTGTAAAAAAAACACCTGATAACCTGGCTTTTCCACTGTGTCTTTGGAGAGTAATTATTTAATTTCTACCATTGCTCTCTTCAACGCCCTGTTCTCGGAATTTATCCCCCTCCCCCATGTAAAGGATACTATTCCGCTTATCTCACCCTGAGTTTTTAACACTTTATATTTGTGCCTGTGGCCCGCCCTGTCCTTGTGATTTTAGATAGCTAGTTGTATACTGTTTTTTATTTATATGTATGTATTTTTATTGTATTTATTGTCGATGCTCTTGATTTTATTTTGTTGTAATTTGCTGTTTGGGGCTTAGTTTCATGTGAGTCGAACCAAGTCCCCTTTGGGGAGATGGGTGTGTGGTACAAATAAAGTTTATTATTATTATTACTACTACTCTACTCTGCTTGACTGTGGCTAAATTATCTCTGTTCAGGCAAGCGTGTAGCAGGTAGACCAGTCTGAGCTGCCCCTGACACTCTGACCTAAAGGGTTCATCTGGTATTCAGTGACAAAGCTGAAATGTTGAGCCACAAGCTTGTTCATTACAACGACGAATGTTGGCCTGTTTCCTCAGTAGGGATTCTGGGAATCCCATCAGGGCATAAGTAGCATACTCAATTCCTGGACCTAAGAACCACAAATTTAGCTAAGAACTAGGATTTAGCTTCAGGTTGTTGGTCCTCATCCAGCCCTGCACCCACACAGTGGCCCATCACCTTCCCCGCCCTCAGCCCACTCTAAAGACAAGCAAAACTGGATGTTTTCACCATTCTGAGTCACCCCACCATAAACTCCCTTATGACATCCTTCTGCAGCTTCATATTGAAGAGAATGGAAAACAGGATGGAGCTCCATGGAACCCCTGTGTGCCACCCCTGTGGGCCACCCCTGTGAACATGTGGCTGAAGAGAACTCCCTCAATGCTAGACTCTAGAACTGACCTTACCAAATGAGTGGAACTATTCCAAGATAAAACCCCTACTCCAACTTGTGAAGCTGCCACCTTAAGAGATCATGATCAGTGATATCAAAAGCTGATGATTTAGGGATGGGATGAAGTCTTTTTAAAGAAGATTCTTGAGTTGTTAGA
>JARBWK010002107.1:0-16171 GCA_030556195.1 Anolis apletophallus
TGATTTTAAGGTAGTGCATGTGAAAGGCAAATCGAGAGTTACTTAAATTCAGATTACAGAATGGATATGGGTTGTATATAGTTGTGTAAGTATAACTGTATATGTGAAATGTATAAGATTATATAATGTCTTCCTCCCGAAATTATTTTTAATTCTCTCTGTCCAGAGTGAATTAAAAATAATTTCGGGAGGAAGGAAGGTAATGTAATGATGTTGATTATTTGTGTGTAAATGTTGTGTGACAGGTGTTAAAATGTATGTTGTTTTGAATGTTCTATGGTTTGTTTCTGTGGGTGAAACAGAAGGGAGGCATGGCAGAAGCTTAGAAGAGCTGTCGCCATGGCAACCAGGGCTAGAGGCTAGTAGAATGTTCAGGTTTGAATTCTACAGTTGGAAAAGAGCGGGAAGCCAACTGCCAAATGAGAGGGGGAGGAGTTATGTTCTAGTGGAGAGTGTCCTAAGGACTGAAAGAGAACGGTCCAGTGTTAGTGTGTGTCTTAAGGTCTGCTAGTGAGCAGTCCAGTTAAAGGGTATAGAGACCCTAGTTAAAGTTGCAGGGGTTTATAGAGGTTTAGTGGAAACCCTATAATAGGTCCCCATTGTGTTATGTAACAGAAAAAGTTGTGCCTCTAAGGAAGTTTGAAACCAACCAAGATTGTACCCATTTGTGTCAAAATAAATTGTTTGCATCTTAAAAGGAAAACACCTCTCCTGATTCTTTTATTGGTGGTGGCCCTCAAAGTCAGTGGTCAGCCGGATAAATGGTGGCAGCGTGGTCAAGTGGTCACTGAGAAGTTTTAAAACTCCAGTCAGTTAAATGGTGAAGGGGTGAGACAGTACCCTGCCAATAAACGTGAAGTTGCTGAGGTAACTCGAGGTTTCCTGGATTGAGGTCAGCAGTGTGGACATAGAAAGATTGTCCAGTCTGAGGCCGGTCAAGAAGTGGAGTGGTCACATATTGGCGGCAGCGGTGGGATCTTTAAGAGAGGGTCCACCCTGTCCAGCCGGTTGATTTGAACGTAGCTTCACCGCACCCAGTATATCTTGAACCAAAAGAACAGCCACTTCCTATCTATTTTTCAGGCACAGGAGTGGAATAGCTCTATGAAAACACTAATATCATTCATGTAGAGCATGCCATCTGGCATCTCCATTAGAAAAGGTCAGATAATAAGTTATTGTAAACAACTCTGACTGAGAGATATTGAAAAATTGTTGTTGGGTGTAGTAGTTGCTACTCTACTGGAAAGACCAAAAGTTTGATAAGGAATAAATTAAATCTTTATATTTGAAATACAATGGGCACAGAAGAGCCATCAGTGATCTATAAAAAGAGAAAAGGGAATGATCGCTTCTTGCTGTACACTTAGGTGGTTAATAAGCCATGCACCAATTCCCATATTTAAGAGTTGGGGGCAAATTATGGACTAAAAAATAGACAAATGCACCCCTTTGCTCTAAGCCAGTGGTTCCCAACCCTTTTTTGATCAGGGACCACTTTGACCAGGGACCACTTTGACTAGGGATCACTCTCCAACATTAGTACCAACAGGGTTACAAATTAATTTTTGGTCAACTTTAAATTGGGTTTGGTTATTTTGGGTTTGGTGCTGATCCAGAAAATTGCATTAGATAGACCATATAGCTCTAGTTTCGGATACGGAACATATGCTGTCCAGTAATCGGCATCTGCTTGCCCACAGAACATCATATTTAATAATATAGAGTTGGTGCAATTTTCTGCAATTTTCTGAATCAGTGCCCCCAAATAACCCCAGGAACAAGCCTAAAAAATAAGACACCAAGAAAAAAGTGTCTGTGGATTTTGTTAACGCTTGTGTTAAAAAGAGGAGGCTGAGGTTGAAAAAATACAAAAAGCAGAGTGCGAGACCAAGGCTGAGAAAGCACTGGTGAGGGCGAGGGCAACGACTGATCTCCTTCCTTCTTCCTCCTCTCCTTCCCCTCTCTCTCTTCTCCATTGGCTGCACTCACGCCCGGTGCCAATTTCCCCCAGATGTCTCATGGACCTTATTTTAGGTCTCACGGTCCACAGGTTGGGAACCACTGCTCTAAGCAGAGCCACGGAAACTCTGTGTCCCTCCTCCCCATCTGTTGTTGACTGCCATTATCCATCATCTCTAACCAGTCTGAGATTTGGTGAAGTTTGATGTAGCAACCATCTCCCTTTCGTGCTTGGGGGGCAGGGGGCGGCACCGGGGGTTCCACTTGCATTAGGGCCAGCTGCAGCTGATGAGGACATGGAGGAAGGGGATGATGAGGTAGCTGGGCCTTCTTCTCCCACAGAGAGCTTGGCCTGGGATGATAAATGGCCTGACGGCTATGATAGCTGGGAAAGTCAGGCTGACCCTGAGAGTGCTGACTCAGATCAGTATGAGAAACCAGGTGGTTTCGGGTCGCAGAAAAGGATCAGGGAAACAGTGGAGGATGAGCCCATGGAAGCCGAAAGGGAGTTCGGCTCTCACGAAGATAGTGACCCAGGTGCTGGGAGGCAAGGGCGGAGCTTTGATAGGAGACGGAGCATTGAGTCCAGCAGGAGAGATTGGCACCGCAGCCTAGAGCGCCAGAGTAGCGCTAGATCCCAGAGCACAGATTGGCGCCGCAGCCTAGAGCCGTCGGGGTCTCGCCAAGGGAATTAACATAGGATCCGTGGGAAAGGATCCTCAGTAGCTCGGCCACTTCTGTTCTGGAAGGGAGTGAAGCGAGCGAAGATCCACGGAGCCAGGATTTAGGCTCGTGCCATGCCAAGAAGTGTCTTAGGTTTGCTTCCACGAACTTTGCCTTGTTGCCTTGCCACGGACCAAGTCTGTTTTTGATCTGCTTTGTTTTATGAGCCTTTGCAAGCCTTTGCCTTTGGATTTACTTAAGAACACTTAACCTTTAGTGCTACTTTGATACTTTTATGGACAATTACCTTTTTCACCTGTTTTTTATTATTCAATAAATAGTTAGCTGATTACCGTCTCTGTGTGTGTGATTAAAGGGCCGGGCCGAGACCCTGCATCGTGACAGTTGGCCGAGCTACTCCACGAACCCCTTTTTCACACCACGGGACGCGGAAGGCGCCGGCGGAGACGGGTCGGCGAGATGGCTCAGCTAACCGCCGCTCAAATCCAGGAATTACAGCAGGAGGTAGTGGATCTGCGGGCCAGGGCAGGCCGACATCCCTCCCTGACTGTGCCGTGCCGGTTTGGTGGCAACCCAGCTCAGGTCAACGTGTTTATTGGACAATGTGAGATGTACATAGAACTTCAGGAAGCCGAATTCGCCAGTGAAAGAGCCAAGGTGGGGTTTGTGTACAACCTGCTAGAAGGAACCGCAGCAGCCTGGGCCACGACTCAGCTGAGGTCGCGCTCTCCCCAAGTGGCTTCTGTGAGAGCGTTCTTAGATGCCATCAAGACGACTTGGGGAGACCCGGTGAACGCCGAGCTGGCGGAGAGGGAGCTGGATCGGTTGTCACTGAAAGACATGCCCTTGTCCCAGTACATCTCCCGGTTCAGAGTGCTGGCAGCCCAAGTGGAATGGAATCCTGCAGCCTTGCGCTACCAGCCCAGTATATGAAGGGCCTGTCGGAGATGCAGCAGGAGATCCTAAGAGGGGCCACCCGGCCTGCCGACCTGGAGGAGGCGATTACCCTAAGCATCCGTGTGGAGGCTGGGCTGCAGACCCGGAGGCGTTGGGATAAGGGATCCGGAGAGCGGCCGGTAGGTCGCAAGGAGACGGGGGGCGAGCCGTCCCATGTTCCGGCCCTTCGTGCCGGCTCCTCAGCCCCTGGATGAACCAGAGCCCATGCAATTGGGGCACATGAGACCAAAGGTGGATGCGGCCGAAAAAGCACGGCGCCAGCGACTGAATTTGTGCTGGTACTGCGGAGGGGCCGGACACTTTTCCAAGGAATGTCCCCAGAAGCCGCGCGGCTAGACCCCTCGGGCCTCTGCCTCCTTCGAGGAGCCCCAAGAGGCCGAAGAAGCCATCCAGATGGCGGGGGAAGGGGTCGGCCGAGTTTAAACGGGTTCGCTAACTCGGCCGCAGTCGCTAACCTCCCCCCAGAACCCCAGACTGGACAGTTGTTCTTAGTGATGGTCGCCCTGTGGTCCCAGGAGAAGGGGCCGATGATGGTGCATGCCATGGTTGATTCAGGGGCCACCAACAACTTCATTGATGCAGACTATGCCAAGTCTGCCGGATTACAGTTTCATGATCTAAGAGAGCCCAAGGGCGTACAAACCATTGACGGAAGACAGTTAAAAGCCGGGGCAGTGAAACACTACACTGCTCCTACCAAGATGTGGACAAGTTCCCACAAGGAGGACATTTCTTTCCTGGTGACTAAGTTGTCAGATTTTCCAGTGATCTTGGGAATCGTGTGGCTGACGCCACGACCCGCAAATCTCCTGGGCCAAAAAGGCAGTTGCAGTTTTCTTCTGAACATTGCCAGAGTCATTGCATGACGGCTAGGGCTTGCCAGGCCCAGGAGGTGGAACAAGCAGCCACCCTGCCCAAAAAGTATGCTGGTTTTTGCGACGTCTTCAGTGAGAAGGAGGCCGAACGTCTGCCTCCCCACTGCCCTTATGACTGTGCCATTGAGCTAGAGACCGGGGGCCCCATCCCGCGTGGAAGACTCTACCCTCTCTTGGAACCGGAGCAAAAAGCTCTCCGAGAGTTTTTGGATGAAAATCTGCGGAAAGGGTTCATCTGGCCGTCCCAGTCCCCGGCCAGGGCGCCAATCTTGTTTGTCAAGAAGAAATCCGGGGAGCTGCGGCTGTGTAATGACTATCGGGAGCTCAACAAGATCACAATCCGGAACCGCTACCCCTTGCCATTGATCCCAGAGTTGTTGGAGCGGATGAGGGGAGCTAAAGTTTTCACCAAATTGGACCTGAGGGGTGCTTACAATCTGGTGCGTATTCATCAGGGCGACGAATGGAAGACCGCTTTCCAAACTAAATGGGGAAGTTTCGAATACAAAGTTATGGGATTCGGGTTGTGCAATGCCCCCGCCTGCTTCCAACACTTCATGAATGACATCTTTCGGGACCTGCTAGATCATTATTTGGCAGTGTATTTGGATGATTTGTTGATCTTTTCGCCTGACCAGGCGACCCACAACCGCCATGTGAAAGAGGTGCTTCAGCGGCTGAGAGACCACGGTCTCTATGCCAAGTTGGAGAAATGCGCATTTGATCTACGCGAGGTGGACTTCCTGGGCTACCGCATCTCCCCAACGGGCATCGCCATGGATGACACTAAGGTTCAAGCGGTGGCAGACTGGAAAGCTCCTGCCAGCAAAACAGACATTCAGAGATTCCTGGGCTTTGCCAACTACTACAGAAAGTTCATCCCGGACTTTGCCAAGTGGGCCGACCCCATCACACAGTGTTTGCGAGGAAAGGTGCCGTTCCGGTGGACATTGGAGGCGGACGTGGGGTTCCAGAAGTTTATTTATTTATTTATAAATTCGATTTGGTAGACCGCTCTCTCTGGAGCCCAGAGCGGTTTACAGCATAAAATCAATAAAACATCAATAAACAGATAAAAGACGATACCCAAAAGCCCCCTCCCCACAAATGATCCCAAGCAATAATACACAGAGGCAATACATGGCAGGACGGTATGTTGGCAGCTGGCAACTAAGGAGGCATCAGTTGGGACCAAATGCCTGCACCTATATAGCCACGTCTTCACAGACGTGCGGAAGGCCAACACCCCCCGTACTGCTCGATCTCCTCCGGCAGAGAATTCCAGAGGGTCGGAGCGGCCACTGTAAATGCTCTCTGCCGGGTGCTCGACAGCCTACAGATCTTCATACTAGGGACCTCTAGTAGATTAAGCCCCTCTGAGCGCAGTGATCTTCTGGGTTTGTATGGGGTAAGACGCTCCCTCAAGTACACTGGCCCCAAACCATATAAGGCCTTGAAAGTTAGAACTAACACCTTGAAGGAGACCCGGAATTCGATGGGAAGCCAGTGCAGTGCACGCAGGAGTGGGGTCACATGCGCAGATCTTGGGGCTCCCGACAGCAGGCGCGCTGCTGCGTTCTGCACCAGCTTGTTTCCGGATCGCCGACAGGGTCGGCCCATGGCATTACAGTAATCAAGCCTCGAGATGACCGTGGCTTGGATCACCGTGGCCAGGTCGCAGCGGGAGAGGTAAGGAGCCAGACGTTTCGCCTGCCGCAGATGGTAGAACGCTGTCTTGCAAGCGCAGGCAATCTGCGCTTCCATCGACAGTTGGGTGTCTAGCTGGACCCCAAGGCTCTTAACTAGGGGCTGTGGGCTAAGTGCCACACCATCAAACGTCGGCAACTGGGTTTCTACCCCCCACCCCTGGCGGCCCAGCCACAAGATCTCCGTCTTCGCCGGGTTCACCTTCAACTTACTGGCTCGCAGCCATCCAGTTACGGCTTCTAGGCAGAGATGGAAATTATCGGGTACAGATTCCACCCCGGGTCCATCCTCAGAATGAGCTGGGTGTCATCAGCGTACTGGTGACATTCCAGCCCAAAACTCCGTACCAATTGGGCGAGTGGTCGCATGTAGATGTTAAATAACAGCGGGGAGAGAATGGCCCCTGAGGGACCCCACAATGTAAGGGGGAGCCTCGGAGGCCACCCCTCCCACTTCACTCGCTGCAGGCGGTTTTGGAGGAAGGAGGACAGCCAGTTGAGGGCTGTCCCCTCACTCCCGCCACCGCCAGGCGGTGTGTCAAAAAGTTGGTAATCGACAGTATCAAACGCTGCCGTGAGGTCCAATAACACGAGCAGCGCCCGATCCGCCTCGATCCAAGTGGCAACGGAGGAGGTCTGTGATGGAGACCAGGACGGTCTCTGTCCCATGGCCTGAACGGAAGCCGGACTGGAAGGGGTCAAGCCAGGTTGCATCATTCAGGAATGTCTGCAGCTGGTCCATTGCTGCCCTCTCAATTACCTTGCCCAGGTATGGTAAATTGGACACTGGGCGGTAATTGAGGGAGCCGCGGGGATCTAACCCGGGCTTCTTCAGCAATGGACTAACCACCGCTCTTTTAACTCCTCTGGAAAAGCTCCTTGCTCAAGGGAGCAGTTGACTATATTCAACAGAGGGGCCTCGTAACCCCTCCACGCAAGCTCGAATCAGCGTGGAGGGGCACGGGTCGAGGGAGCAGGTGGTTGGTCGAAGAGCTGCGACAATCTTGTCAACATCCTCTGCGTCCAGTGGCCGAAACCGGTCGAAGGTGGACCCGGCGGAGGGCCACGGAGTCTCAAGCTCCTGTACTGTATCAACCGTGGCAGGGAGGTCCCGGCGGAGCGTCGCAATCTTGTCTGCGAAATGATTCTGGAAAGCCTCGGCGGAAAGGGCCCGATCATCATTTTGGGATGGTAGGGACCATCGTCAACTGCCGAATTATCCTGAACAATTGGGCCGGGCGTGAATCTGCAGACGCTATCAAGGAGGCATAATGAGAATTTTTCGCCTCCTTGACCGCATGCTCATAAGCCTCACTAAAGAGCTTATAAGCTGATTGAAGGCCCGTCACGGAGCTTCCTCCACATGCGCTCCAGCCGTCTCTTCTCCCGCTTCATGGTTCTAAGATCTTTGGTGAACCATGGAGAGCAACGCTGCGGGGTTTGAGAGGGCGCTTTAGGGCAATCTCGTCGAGAGCCGTGGATAACTTACAGTTCCAGGTGGTGACTAGCTCCTCGAGCGAGACGCTGACAGGCTCCAAATCCCTCAGGGCATTCAGGAACCTGGTTGGTTCCATAAGTCCCTTCGGGCGAACCCAAATTGGTTCGGCACCCTTGCCGGGGGTGGTGGCGTCTCAACCCGGACTCTTAGAGCACAGTGATCCGACCATGGCACCTCGGTTACAGAGGTGACGGACACTTGGACACCTGCAGAGAAGATCAGATCGAGAGTGTGTCCAGCCCGATGTGTGGGGCCCGAGTTTAAGTGGGAGAGGCCCAGTGCCGCCATGGTCGACACAAGGTCCCCGCTGCAGATGGAAGGGAGGCTGTGTCGGCGTGGACATTGAAGTCCCCCAGAACTATAAGTCTGGGGAACCTCAATGCCCACTCAGCCACAGTCTCCAGCAGCGGGGGAGACTCCTCGCTGGTGCGCTAGGTGCTCGGTACACCAGCAAGAAGGCTACACTCTCCGGCTCCCCACATCAGGCCGACACTGTCAATCCCGTCTGTTTCCAGTGCAGGGACCGCTCTAAGAAGTAACAGGTCACGGGAGAGGATAGCCACTCCCCCCCCCCCGCCTCCCATTCCTATTCTGGTGAGTAACAACATAATCAGGGTATGCTAGCTCGTGCAGGCAGGTTTCATCGCCATCGTTGATCCAGGTTTGGTTATGCAGCAGAGGTAGCTCGCTGCTCTAAAAGAAATCCTTGAGAGTAGCAGTTTTGTTCCTAACAGAGCGCGCGTTAACTAACACCAGAGAGGAAGGGAGGAAATTGGAAGCCTGTCACCAGCGTACCGGGATAGGGCGCAGGTCAGAGGTACGTCGAGTCTCACAGCAACTCAGCGTACCTCTCGCTTTGGCCTGCGCCTAATGCTGTATTTCCCCATCCCAGAGATCACTGCAATGGGGGCTTCTACTGTGTCAGTAGAAGGTCTTGCGGGCTTAATTTGCGGCACACCCCCCGAAAAGGGAGATCAGGGGGCCGATAAACCACGGGAGCGTGGCGCACATGGCGCACGTGGTTGATTTGCAGCTTTCACATTTCCTCTGGCCAAAAAGGTCCTGGACTTATAGCCCTGTTTCTGTCTGTGAGGACCTTGCTGGCTCTTTCTTAACGGTTTAGCATCCGTTGTGGTAAGTCTTAGGCCCTCCTTAGGCTTATCGTTGTTGGTTGATGGTGGGGCTGCCAAGCCATCATCAGAGATTCTCTCAGGGACTGAGTGGTCCAGTGCGAGAGAATCAGACATCGGCCTTAGTCCTAGTGAGTTCTGGTTGGGATAGGCTGGAATGGATCTCCCTCCACTGCCTTCAATCCCCTCTGGTGGAGAGGGGTTAGATGCATTTTGGGCCCCATCAGACTCCAGGTCCTGGGGGTGGTCTGCCCGGTGGGTTGGGAGTGGCAGCAGTTCAGGTCCTAGGGGGCGGTTGTAATAGACAGACCACCCTGGGGGGGATCAGTAGGCTGGTCGTCCCGGGGCAGTCAGCAAGGGCAAATTAGTCACCTCTGCCTGCCTACCCATCAAGACGTCCTGGGGGGTGGTCAACAAGGGGCAAACTGGTCTCCTCTGCCAGCCTACCCTTCAAGTGCTCAGGAGGGGGTAAGTCTTTGGATTCGCACCAGGCAGGAGGAGAGTCACTGCTGATCGGCTTGCCTTGCTTTGGAGGAGGAGCTGGGTGATGTTGAGGCTTCCGTCGAGCCCACCTCTGGCTCCGCCTCAGGCTCCGCCTCTGGCTGCACCTCCGCTTGCTCCACTTGCTCTTACTCCCTGCCCCACACCTAGGTGCCAGGGGGGAGGACAGGTGGAATCGAGGGATTACAACAACCGGCTCCACGTCTGTGGGAGCCGGTGTGGCCTGTTGGCTTGGGCTGCTGAGAGCCAGAGGGGGGGGCGTTAGCTGGGGTAGCACTCTCTTCCGCACACGCCTCTGGTTGAAGCAGCTGTTCACCATGCAACCGCTTCTGCAGCATCCCAACCCCCGCACTCCTTTCATTGTGCAAGCTGATGCATCGGATGTAGCAGTGGGAGCGATCCTGCTACAGCCGCAGGGGACAGACTTATTGCCCTGTGCTTACTATTCCCGGCAACTGACGGCGCCGGAAAGAAACTATACCATCTGGGAGAAGGAGCTCCTAGCCATTGAGGTAGCTTTTGAAGTTTGGCGACATCTACTTGAAGGGGCCCAATTCCCGGTGGAAGTTCACACCGACCACTGGAACTTGGAACACTTGAAGACTCAGCGCAAATTGAACCAGAGGCAACAGAGGTGGTCTTTTTCTTTGAGAGATTCAATTTCCGCATTCACTATTTATTTTATTTATTATTTTATTTTATTTATTGCGATTTCTGCGCCGCCGACTCCCAAGGGCTCGCGGCGGCTCACATACTACTGGCTCAGCGCCAGAGAAACAGCATAGAAACATACAGCACAAGTAATACAACTTAAAAACAAATAATACAGTTAAAACAATTAAAACAGTTAAAATGGCAGATTACACAGCAGCGGTGTGAGGGCCTACTCCTCGAAGGCCTGCCTAAACAGATAAGTTTTGCAGGCCCGTCTGAAGGGGAGTAGGTCCCTCAGGGCTCTGGCCTCAGCCGGGAGGGCGTTCCAAAGCGTAGGAGCTATCACAGAGAACGCCCTCCGGCGAGTAGATGTTAAACGGGCTAATTTGGCAGATGGAACTGCCAGCAAGTTGGCCTCTTCAGACCGCAGTGATCTCGGTGGGCAATATAGGGCGAGACGGTCCCTCAGATACGCTGGCCCCAGGCCGTGGATGGCCTTAAAGGTAAGAACCAGCACTTTGAAGGCGACCCGGTGCTCAATGGGCAGCCAGTGCAGATCCCGCAAGATTGGAGTTATTCGGCAACCTGCTGGAGCCCCAGACAGGAGCCGGGCGGCGGTGTTCTGCACCAGCTTGAGCTTCCGGATCGACGACATAGGCAGGCCAACGTAGAGCGCGTTACAGTAGTCCAGCCTCGAGATGACCGTGGCTTGGATCACCGTGGCTAGGTCGTTCCGGGAGAGATAGGGGGCCAGCCTCCTCGCCTGGCGGAGGTGGAAAAAGGCAGCCTTGCTGGCCATGGAGACCTGGGCCTCCATGGTCAGCTGGGAGTCCAGCTGGACGCCGAGGCTTTTCACTGACGGCGCTGGTTGCAGTGCCGCACCGTCCAGGGTCGGAAGCCGGGCACCCATCCCGCCCGGGTGGCCCAGCCACAAGATTTCCGTCTTCGCCGGATTCACCCTCAACCTACTGGCTCGCAGCCATCCAGTGACGGCTTCAAGGCAATGTTGGAAATTATCGGGGACGGACTCCGGCCTGCCCCCCATCCTCAGAATGAGCTGAGTGTCATCGGCATACTGGTGACAGGTCAGCCCATAACTCCGCACCAGCTGTGCAAGCGGCTGCATGTAGATGTTAAATAACAGAGGGGAGAGAATGGCCCCTGAGGGACCCCACAAATCAGTGGGGAGCCCTCGGAGACCACCCCACCCCTCCTCACACGCTGAGACCGCTGGCGGAGGAAGGAGGCCAGCCATTTAAGGGCTGTCCCCCTCACTCCGGCCATGGCCAGGCGGTGGATCAAAAGATTGTGGTCGACCGTGTCAAACGCTGCCGTGAGGTCCAATAACACGAGCAGCGCAGACCCGCCTTGGTCGAGCTGGCAGCGGAGTTGATCTGTGATGGAGACCAGGACCGTCTCCGTCCCATGCCCCGAACGGAAGCCGGACTGGAAGGGGTCAAGCCATGTTGCATCATCCAAGAAGGACTGCAACTGCTCCATTACTGCCCTCTCAACCACCTTGCCCAGGTACGAAAGATTCGACACCGGGCGGTAGTTGGAGGGAACCGCAGGGTCCAATGATGGTTTCTTCAGTAATGGAGCCACCACCGCCTCTTTCAAGCACTCTGGAAAAACCCCTTGCTCAAGGGAGCTATTAATGATCTTCAACAGAGGCCCACGTAGCCCCTCCAGGCAAGATCTAACAAGCCAGGAGGGGCACGGGTCGAGGGAGCAGGTGGTAGGACGAGCTGCAGTCACTATCTTGTCAACAGCATCTGCGTCCAGAGGCCGAAACCGGTCGAGGGTGGGCCCGGCGGAGGGCCACGGAGTCTCTAGCTCTCTCACTGTATCAACTGTGGCAGGGAGGTCCCGGCGGAGGCTCAGTATCTTGTCTGTAAAAAAGCTCTGGAAAGCACCGGCAGTGAGGGCCTGATCGCTATTTTTTGGGACAGTAGGGACCGTCGTCAAGGACCGAATCACCTTAAACAATTGAGCCGGGCGTGAGCCTGCAGACGCTATCAAGGCAGAGAAGTATTCATTTTTGGCTGCCTTGACAGCATGCTCATAAGTCTCCTTTAATAGCTTATAAGCTGATACTGAGGCTTCGTCACGGAGCTTCCGCCACTCGCGCTCAAGCCGTCTCCTCTCCCGCTTCATGGTCCTGAGGTCCCCTGTATACAGGGGACCGATGATTGCGGGGTCGGAGAGGGCGCCTAGGAGCGATCTCGTCGAGGGCTCTGGCTAGTGAGATGTTCCAAGCCTGGACAAGCTCCTCAACTGAGACGCTGGTAGACTCCAGATCCCTTAGAGCATTCAGGAACCTATCAGGTTCCATAAGTCTCCTTGGGCGAACAAAAATCCGTTCGGCGCCCTTGCATGGGGGAGGCGGTTGCTCGACCCGGATCCTTAGAGCACAGTGGTCCGACCATGGAACCTCTATTACGGAGGCTAGGTCCACTTGAACCCCTGCACTGAACACCAAATCGAGGGGTGTGTCCGGCCGAGTGTGTGGGTCCCGAGTTACACAGGGAGAGGCCCAATGTCGCCATGGTCGAAATTAGGTCCGCGGCTGCAGATGGAACGGAGGCTGCATCGGCGTGGACATTGAAGTCCCCCAGAACAATAAGCCTGGGAAACCTCAATGCCCACTCCGACACAGTCTCCAGCAGCCGCGCCAGGCTCTCCGCCGGTGCGCTAGGCGCACGGTACACCAGCAAGATCGCCAGGCTCTCCGGGGACTCCCACACTAGGCCGACACTCTCCAGCCCCGAGGTGACAAGTGCAGGGATCGCTCTAAGGTGTAATCCATCTCGGGAGAGTATTGCCACCCCCCCCCCGTCCCTCGTTCCTATTCTGGTGCGTGGCAACGTAGCCAGGGGGGACCACTTCTTGGAGGCAGGTGGAGTCGCTCTCCTGTAACCAGGTCTCGGTAATACAGAACAGGTCCGCTTTGAGATCTTCACAAAACTCCCGGACAGTGGCGGTCTTGTTTCGGACAGAGCGTGTGTTAACCAGCACCAGAGTGGAAGGTGGGAAAGCTGGATGTCTACCAACAGCGTGTCTGGGGATAGGACGCAGGTCAGAACCGGTTCGAGTCCGTCTGCGACTCGAACCGGTTCTCGCCGTGGCGTTAGCATTGGGCCTGCGCCTACCGTACTCACCCTGCCCCGAGATCACTGGGATACTCAACGGACCTGCTTGACAAGAACTGGCTTGGGATTCAATTTCCGGCACACCCCGTGAAAAGGGGAAGCCAGCGAGGGGTCTCGGGCATTCGTCACCAATTGAGCTGGCAACTCCCTATGTGACCCCCAAGCAGACCAAACAAGCCGATGCACTGTCTCGGAAGCCAGAATATGTCAGAGGAGGGGATGGGCTTTCCGAGACTCGGCTGCTGAAAGCAGAGAACTTTGCCGCCACGGGCAAAGTCACTGTGCCACCCCCGGTGGTCAACCCGGACCCAGGGGACAAGAGAACGCTGAGTGACCGGATTCAAACTCAACAGAAGGGAGACCCCTGGGTTCAAGAGCAGCTAACCAAGGGGGTGCAATTTCCTTTCAAAAGAACGGCTTGTTGTACCGCCGTGACTGTGTATATGTTTCCCCCGGGCCTGAGAGAGAGGACATTCTCAAACTTTGCCATGATGCGGGACACTTTGGGCTGTTCAAAACACTACAGTTGGTGCTTCGAGACTTCTGGTGGCCAAAGGTGCGGAAGGACGTTGAGGCTTATGTCAGCACTTGCCCCGTCTGCCAGAGGGCCAAGAAGCAGGGGGCAAGCCGGCTGGTTTGCTCCAACCGCTCCCAACCCCTTCCACACCATGGAAGATGATCTAAGCTGATTTCATCACCGACTTGCCAAAGTCCAAGGGGTTCACTACGATCCTGGTCGTAGTGGACTGTCTTACCAAGATGAGCCACTTCATTCCATGTGTAGGGGTGCCTACTGCCAAAGAGACTGCTGATATGTTTGTGCAACCTGTGTTTCGGTTGCATGGGCTTCCACAGAGTTTGGTGACCGATCGAGGCAGCCAATTCACTTCCCAGTTCTGGCGGGCGGTTCAGAAGTTGCTGGGAATTGAGGCGCGGATGTCTACGGCTCATCACCCCCAGACCGACTGCCAGACCGAAAGGGTTAACGCCATGTTGGAACAGTATCTGCGGTGCTTTGTGAACTATCAGCAAAACAATTGGCCGTCATTGTTGTCTTTAGCGGAGTTTGCTTACAACAATGCGACGCAAGAATCCATCAAAGAGACTCCTTTCTTTGCTAACTATGGACATCACCCGAGGTTCTACCCTCCTGTAGACCAATCCGGAGATGTGCCAGCAGCAGAAGATTGGCTACAGGAGCTCACTGCAATGCAAGAGATGCTGCGCACTCAACTGGACCAGGCCAAGGTGGATTACAAGCGGATGGCTGATCGGCGACGCCAAGAGGGTCCAGAGATCCAAGTGGGAGACAAAGTTTGGCTGTCTACCAAGAATTTGCCTACGCAGAGACCGTGTCGCAAACTTGATGCGAGATTTTTGGGACCCTACAAAGTGCTGGAAAGTGTGGGGACTGTTGCCTTCAAACTACAGCTTCCGGCGGACATGAAGATCCACCCAGTCTTTCATCGTTCCCTGCTGAGACCGGCGAAGGGGGTGCGGCCTGATGTGACGCAGCCGCCACCTCCTCCTGTGATGCGGGATGGGGAGGAGGAGTTTGAGGTACAGGACATCCTGGATGCTCGCATCAGATACCGGAAGCTGGAGTACCTGATTGACTGGAAGGGTTTTGGACCGGAAGAGCGTTCTTGGACACCGGCTCGAGATGTTCACGCCCCGGACATTGTTGCCCGTTTTCACCGCAAGTATCCCGACAAGCCCAAGCCTCGAGGGAGGCCTCGGAGAGGCCCTGGGGGATAGTGTAGCAACCCAGCTCCCTTTCGTGCCTGGGGGGCAGGGGGCAGCACCGGGGGTTCCATTTGCATTAGGGCCAGCTGCAGCTGATGAGGACATGGAGGAAGGGGATGATGAGGTAGCTGGGCCTTCTTCTCCCACAGAGAGCTTGGCCTGGGATGATAAATGGCCTGATGGCTATGATAGCTGGGAAAGTCAGCCTGACCCTGAGAGTGCTGACTCAGATCAGTATGAGAAACCAGGTGGTTTCAGGTCGCAGGAAAGGATCAGGGAAACAGTGGAGGATGAAACCCATGGAAGCCGAAAGGGAGTTCGGCTCTCACGAAGATAGTGACCCAGGTGCTGGGAGGCAAGGACGGAGCTTTGATAGGAGACGGAGCATTGAGTCCAGCAGGAGAGATTGGCACCGCAGCCTAGAGCGCCAGAGTAGTGCTAGATCCCGTAGCACAGATTGGCGCCGCAGCCTAGAGCGTCGGGGGCCTCGCCAAGGGAATTAAGTATAGGATCCGTGGGAAAGGATCCTCAGTAGCTCGGCCACTTCTGTTCTGAAGGGAGTGAAGCGAGTGAAGATCCACGGAGCCAGGATTTAGGCTCGTGCCATGCCAAGAAGTTTCTTGGGTTTGCTTCCATGAACTTTGCCTTGTTGCCTTGCCACGGACCAAGTCTGTTTTTGATCTGCTTTGTTTTGCTGAGCCTTGCCAAGCCTTTGCCTTTGGATTTACTTAAGAACACTTAACCTTTATTGCTACTTTGATACTTTTATGGACAATTACCTTTTTCACCTGTTTTTTATTAGTCAATAAATAGTTAGCTGATTACCGTCTCTGTGTGTGTGATTAAGGGGCCGGGCCGAGACCCTGCATCGTGACAGATAGCCCTGTCTTGATAATGTTGGCATGGATAGTGGTTTTCAGAACCAAAGGTCCACTTACGATACACAGTTACCATACTACTATTCCATTTTAACTGCCAATTCAATCGTATGGAATCTTGTGTCTGATAGCCTTGTTGTTGCATGCCTTCCAGTAATTTCTGATTTATGGCAACCCTAAGGCAAACCTATCACAGTATTTGCTTAGCAAGATTTGTTCTGATGCCATTCTCTGAGAGCATATTACTTGCCCTAGATTAGTGGTTCTCAACCTGTGGGTCCTGGGTGTTTTGGATTTCCAACTGTTACCAACTGTTAGGATTTCTGGGAGTTGAAGGCCAAAGCATTTGGGAGCCCACAGGTTGAGAACCACTGCTCTATCATCCAGTGGGATTCCACAGCTAAGGGGGAGATTCAAACCCTGGTTTC
>JARBWK010002108.1:0-16169 GCA_030556195.1 Anolis apletophallus
AAAGTGTTAGTCTTGACTTTTAAGGCCTTACATGGTCTGGGGCCAGTGTACCTGCGGGACCGCCTTGTCCCATATCACCCCACTAGATAGTTGCGCTCTGAAGAGCAAAATCTCCTGGTCATTCCAAATGTGAACACTTGTCATCTATCTACAACCCTCCGGCGGGCCTTCTCTGTTGTGGCTCCAACACTGTGGAACGCACTGCCCGCCAGCATCCGTGCCACCCAGAGCCTCCTTCCGTTTAGGAAAGCAGTTAAGACTCTGCTGTTTCAGCAGGCCTTCGGGGTTGGCTAAATTACAGTTTGCTGCCACAACTGCCTAACATGCAGCCCACTGTGATTTTATCCGCTGTTTTAATTGTAGTTCTATTTTAATGGTGTTTTACTGTGGTTTTGTGATATCTTTGCTAACAGTGTTTTATGGATTGCTGTGAGCTGCCCCGAGTCATTGGGGGGGGGGGGCAGACTAGTATGAAGTAATAAATAATAAATAAAATAAATCGTGTGGTGCCCAGTCTTCGGTGTGCCCAGGAAGGAGTTTCTCATCCAGCTTCAGCCGCTGATTGAAGTTCTGGGTTTTCGCCTGCCACTTTTGGACTCTCGCTTGCTGAGGTGTTCCTGCAGTATCCCTGTAGATCTTAGGAAGCTGTTTCTTGATTTAAGGCATTGCTATGCTGGCTGATACCCAAACAGAGGATGGGCGGAGATGTCAATGCCTTGGTCCTTTCATTATTAGTTACTACTTCCCAACGGATGTCAGGTGGTGCAACACCAGCTAAGCAGTATAATTTCTCCAGTGGTGTTGGCTGTAGACATCCTGTGATAGTGCAGCATGTCTCATTAAGAACCACATCCACTATTTTAGCATGGTGAGATGCATTCCACACTGGGCATTCGTATTCGTAGTGAAGAGAGGGGTCAGGAAGGCAGTTCCATCTTGCCTCCTGCACTGTGCTTATAATATAATATTATAATATAATATATTGTATATAATATAATATTGATAATATTATAATGTAATACAATATACTACTACTACTACTAATATGATATTATAATTATATATTTTTATTATTAAAACACTTTATTTGTATTCCGCTCTTCTCACCCCGAAGGGGACTCAGAGAGGATTACAGGTACACATACTCGGCTTGTGAGCACTAGGGAGAAAGCCTTCTCCTCTGTGGCCCCCCCGTCTTTGGAATTCCCTCCCGGGAGAGATTAGGAATGCCCCTTCATTGGAATCCTTCAGAAAACAACTGAAAACCTGGTTCTTCCACTTGGCCTTCGGAGACTAGGCTCCCCAAATGCCCTTATTTCCGCGAGACCTTTTTCCCCCTATGTGACCCTCTGTGTTTTGATACTACTCCAGTTATCTCCCCCGAGTTTTTAAACCTTCTATATGTGGCCCGCCCTGTCATTTCTGTTTTAGATCCACCTGTGCTGTTGTGTTTTCACAGATGTATTTGATTGTGTTTATTGCTTTTATTGTGTTTATTTTTCGATGTTGTTGATATTTTGTGATGTGTTGTTCGGGCACGGCCCCATGTAAGCCGCTCCGAGTCCCCACCGGGGAGATGGATGTGGGTTAGAAATAAAGTATTATTATTATTATTATTATTATTATTTGTATAGTTGTATTTTTAATTGTATTTTTAATTGTATTTTTAATTGTATTTTAATTGGTTTTAATCTGATTAATGTGTTATTTATTGTGTAATTTGTTGTTTTTATTGATTGTATATGTGGGCATCGAATCGCTGCCAGTTATGAGCCACCCTGAGTCCCCCTTCGGGGGTAGAGAAGGGCAGGGTATAAATATTGAAATAAAAAATAAATAATACATCCTTTATCTTTGGAAAGCCCGCCCAGGTTTATTTTTATTTATTTATTTATTTATTTATTTATTTATTTATTTATTAGTTTGGCTTATCTACCACCCTTCCCGAAAAGGCTCAGGATGGTTCACAGCAATGAACAACAAAACACAACATACTTGAAAACATAATAAAATCAGATTAAGGCCAGAGTAGGGGTTACAGCTTAGAGATTGAACGGCTGGCGGAACAGGTTCGTCTTCCTTGGACGGCGTGATACTACGTCCGTTGTCAAAAGTCTAGGTCTCACTCTGGACTCTCAACTGACGATGGAGGCGCACATCTCCGTCGTCAGTAGAGTTGCTTTTTTCCATCTACTGCAGGCAAGGAAGATGACCTCTCCCGTCACGACCTAGCCACAGTGGTCCAAGCCACGGTCATCTCAAGACTGGACTACTGTAATGCTCTCTATGTTGGCCTTCCTTTGCTGGTGATCCGGAAATTGAAACTGGTACAGAATGCAGCAGCGCGACTGCTGGCTGGCGCTCCCATGGCCGGCCACATAACATCTATTTTGCGCGAGCTGCATTGGTTGCCAGTGGAAGGCCGGATCACCTTCAAAGTGCTGGTACTGACCTTCAAGGCCTTGAACGGTCTGGGGCCAGTGTACCTTAGGGACTGCCTCATCCCATACTGTCCCACTAGGCCATTGCGTTCTGAGTCACGCCAACTTTTAGAGGTCCCCAGCTTCAAAACGTACCGCCTTACGGCCACAAGATGCAGGGCCTTCTCGGTGATCGCCCCTATACTATAGAATGCACTGCCTTCCGATGTTCGTGCACTCAAAGATCTAATGACGTTCCGGAAGGCGTGCAAGACCCTCCTGTTTCGGCAGGCCTTCGGGGTCTAAGACTACAGTTTCTTGGCTATCCATCCCGTGCTGGATGCAACCCTGATGAATTGTGCTTTGCTGTGTATTTTATTGTGCTTGCTATGTTATTATTTGTTTCATTGTATTTTATTATGTAATACTGTGTTTTTAAACTATACTTCCACTGTTGTAAGTCGCCCCGAGTCACACCGGGAGTGGCGACTAACAAGTGTGAATAATAAATAAAAAAAATAAAAATACAGGCCCTCCGAAAAGCCTGTAGATCAGTCATTGCTTGTGCCTCCTCCGGGAGGGCGTTCCAAAGGGTAAGCGCTGCTACAGAAAAAGTGCGCTGCTGCGTCGATGACAGGTGGCAGATCTTAAGTGATGGAACCTCTAGTACAGTGGTTCTCAACCTGTGGGCCCCCAGATGTTTTGGCCTACAACTCCCAGAAATCCCAGCCAGTTTACTAGCTGTTAGGATTTCTGGTAGTTGAAGGACAAAACATCTGGGGACCCACAGGTTGAGAACCACTGCTCTAGTAGGTTTTGGTCCAGGGACTGTAGTGGTCTCTGGGGAACATGCAGGGAAAGGCGGTCCTTCAGGTACACTGGCCCCAGACCATGCAAGGCCTTAAAGGTTAGCACCAGCACTTTGAAGGCAATCCGGTGCTCGATAGGGAGCCAGTGCAAGCGCTGTAGGACTGGAGTGACGTGGCACGATAGTGGCACCCCAGTCAGCAGTCGAGCCGCAGCGTTTTGCATCAGCTTCAGTTTTCAGATTACCGACAAAGGAAGGCCAATGTAAAGGGCGTTACAGTAGTCCAATCTCGAGATGACCGTGGCCTGGTCGCCACCGGAAAGGTAGGGCACCGGCCGCCTTACCTGGCGCAGATGGGAAAACGCCGCTCTGCTCACGGTGCAGACCTGAGCCTCCATCGTCAGCAGAGTGTGATCCAGGCTTTTAACCATAGGCGACGGGCTAACCACCTCACTATCCATTATTGGCAGCCAGAGCTCAACCCCCCCCCCCCCCCGGGGCGACCCAGCCACAGGACCTCCATCTTTGACGGGTTCACCTTCAACCCGCTGGTCCGTAGCCACCCAGTCACGGCTTCCAGGCACTATTGGAAATAATCGGGTACAGAGTCCGGCCGGCCTTCCATCCTCAGCACCAGCTGGTGTCATCAGCCTACTGGTGACACTCCAGACCAAAACTATTCACCAGTTGGGCAAGTGGACGCATATAGGTGTTAAATAATAGAGTTTGAGGCCTGGATGGTGATCACACAATCGGCAGAGCATTGACATGCATGAAGAGTTTTGTTTCATGTGCTCTTGTGGCCATTTGTTGCCTGGATACAACAACTTTAAACTGCACTAAATGGTCAACGTCAAAAGACTCGACTCTGCCGCAGCCGGACCTGCTTTGCATTCATGGCTTCGTCGAGTTCAGCCCCCTTCTCTGCCCAGTGGAACTGTTCATGTGTAGACTGGGGAACTAGTACAGACGCTGGTTTCCATGCTGTGCCTGTTTTGAATACTTTTTTTTTCACTTTTTCCCCCTTCCAAAGGCCTCCCTTCGGTGGGTTTTCAGCTGAAGAAGCAAGACATCGCCGTGGCGCTCGGATGCTCTCCAGGAACTTGGCTGTTCTAGGAATGCATTTCCTGACTGCTCGAGGTAAGGGGGCTGGGCTTGGCTCGGCCACGACCAGAACGTTGGAAACCTGCCAATGGATGTGCAGAAAATGGAGCTGGCTAGCTTCCCCTGCTTTGTAACATACAGGCAGCCCAGCCTGGTGTGTTTTAATGTAGGTTTGTGCTGGATTCGTTTTGGATGTTTGCCTTTGGCTTGTTCGGCTTGTTTGGAAGCCCCTAACGCAGAGGTGGGCAATTATTTTTTCCAAGGGGCCACACGAGAGCCAAAAAATAGGATGGAGGGCCGCACCTAAAGGCTGAACTACATTCTACATAATATCAATTGAATTTCTTTAATAATAATAATAAAAAGGCACTACGTTGCATTTTTGATATATTAATAAGACTGATAAGAGTATATGTTATGAGCCATGAAAAAAGAGAGGTTGTCATCGGAAAAATGACATTTATTCACTAAAATTTTACAAAACAATGGTTAACAAAATGTTTAGGACGCTCCTCATGGGTAGTATTGTGCCACAAAGATTTTTTGAAGCTTCCAAACTAGAGGATAAATGCATAACCAACAGTGAGCAATGGAAAACCATGGTTAAAAATGACATACATAATATCAGGGAATACATACCCACCCACAGACCCCAACCCGCCTTCACCTCTTCCTCCTCTTCCTCACACTTCCTCCGTCGCCCGGCCTCTACTCTCCTGATCCTCGCCCCCCTCCATAGGAAACTTCCTCCCTCTCCATGGCGGCCGTGGGCAGGAGACCCTCACAGTGGGAGTGTTGCTCGCGCCTCAGCCAAAGAGCAGGCAGGTCGCCCTCGCTTCCGAGACAGAAAGAGAGAGGGAGGGAGGGAGGGAGAGGAGTGGTCAGGCGGAAGTTCATCTTGAGCCGCAGAGAGGGACAGCAACGAAGACACTCTCCTCCCTCCCTCCCTTCCTTTTCCCCCCATAACGTCCGGGATCCACCAATGGGAGTTCGCCTCCCTCTCTGGCGTCACCGGTCTTCGGGCAGAATCTGCCTTTTGGAACAAAGACTTGAGGGAGGGAGAGCATTCTTTCCCAAGATCCGCGGGCCGGTCAGAATCAGCTGGTGGGCCACATGCGGCCCGTGGGCCGTAAGATACCCAGGTCTGCTCTAATGGCATGGGCTCTGCCGCCATTTCTTTACCGGCTGCAACAAAACAGTGGTTGTTGAAAAAAGGCTGATTTTGGTTTCTTTCAGTTACACATTGAGGGCGGGGAGGGAGGCAGGAAAAGGATATAAGGGGTAACACTCCCCCCTGAAGATGCAGGTTCGTAGCTTGGGTGTGATCTTGGACTCATCGCTGAACTAGGAACCCCAGGTTTCAGTGGTGACCGGGGAGCATTCGCACAGTTAAAACTTGTGTGCCATTGCGCCCGTACCTTGGGAAGTCTGACTTGACCGCTGGTTACATGCCGTATAGACTACTGCAACACTCTCTACATGGGGCTGCCTTTGAAGACTGCCCGGAAGCTTCAAATAGCCCAATGTATGGCAGCCAGGTTACTAACAGGAGCGGCACTCAGGGAGCATACAACTCCTCTGTTGCGCCAGCTCCACTGGCTGCCAGTTTGCTACCGGGCACAAATCAAAGTGCTGGCTTTAGCCTATAAAGTCCTAAATGGTTCTGGCCTGACTTACCTGTCCGAACGCATGTCCTTCTATTTATTTATTTATTTTTATTTATTTATTTTATTTATATTCTGCTCTTCTCACCCCGAAGGGGACTCAGAGCGGATTACAGATACACATACTACCGTAGCAGACAATCCTTGCCGTTTCCACAAACACACATATAGACGAACAGAGGCAAACTCTGGCCACCAGGGGGAGCTGTCGCACTCCTCATCTCTCAGCGTTCCCAGGGTCCCTTGTTGTTCCTTCCGCATTCCTCAGCGTTCCTGGAGTTCTTTAATGGCCTCATAATTCAGTCCAAATTTGCCTCCCCACTTAATGTGGTACCTTTATCTCCTACTCGACAGATACAACTGTCTTTCGGGCTGCGAAGGTCGACAGCAGGCTACGCTTAAAGGTCGAGCACCCACCTCGACCCGGGCAGGCCTCAAACTCATGACCTACTGGCCAGAGAGATCTTATGCAGCTGACACTTAGCCAGCTGCGCCACATTCCCGGTGCTATGAACCAGCAAGGATGTTAAGATCATCTGGGAGGTCCTGCTCTCGGTCCCGCCTGCATCGCAAGTACGTCTGGCAGGGACGAGAGACAGGGCCTTCTCAGTGGTGGCTCCTCAGCTGTGGAACGCCCTTCCTACAGAAATTACATCGGCTCCTTCCCTGTTAGCATTTCGGAGGAAAGTGAAGACCTGGTTGTTTGAGCAGACATTTGAATAGGCAGTGTAATGAATATAGGAATATGGAACAATTGGATGCTGAGAGTGGATCTTGATTCTACCTATGAGACGCTAATGACATGTTTTACTGATGTTTAATTGATTGTTTATTATGCTATCGTTTTAATTGTTTTTAACTGTTTTATGATGTCTTGAGCATTGAGTTTTGCTATTGTTAACCGCTTTGAGTCGCTCGAGAGCTGAGAAAAGCGGTATATAAATATAGTAGATAAATAAATAAATAAATAAATATAAGGACAAAGGATTGCCTAAAATGATGGGAAGGGGAGCCTGGGAAGTCCCCCCCCCCCCAATAATGGACCAGATAGAAAATGAATCTTTCAGCGTCCTGGATCGAAATTTGATTTCTGTGCTCCCAGAGTGCCATTGTTGCACCCCAGGCCTGGAGCCACCTATGACCACAGCACCACACAAGAGTCTAGAGCAGTGTTTCCCAACCGGTGTGCCGTGGCACACTAGTGTGCCGTGAGCGATCATCAGGTGTGCCGTGGGAAAAACTCGCATTTGGGCATATTGAGTATTCATGCCAAGTTTGGTCCTGATCCAACATTGTTTGAGTCCACAGTGCTCTCTGGATATAGGTGAACTACAACTCCAAAACTCAAGGTCAATGCCCACCAAACTCATCGAATCATCTTTAAGCTACCGGTCCTCACCTTCAAGGCATTACACGGCCCCCGGCCCATTACATCTAAAAAATTGACTCGCCTTTTATCAACCTCATAGACCACTTCGATCTGAAGATCAAATGCTGTTTGTAGTTCCCAGTCTCAAGATCATACAATCTACAAAGACCAGGCACAGGGCCTTCTCTGCTGTGGTTCCTTCTCTTTGGAACACTCTTCCGCTTGAAGTCCGTACGCTCCAAGACTTACTAGTGTTTTGGAGAGCGTGCAAGACTTATCTGTTTAGGCAGGCCTTCCCACCTGGCTAATCAGTTTTATATTTTACTGTTTTTACTGTTTTATTGTATCACTGATCTGATGTAAGCCGCTCTGAGCCCCCGGGGAGTGGCGGCCTAGAAATTTGAAATAATAATAATTTATATTCCGCCCTTCTCACCCTGAAGGGGACTCAGGGCAGATCGCAGAACACATACACGGCAAATATTCAATGCTGTTAAACAGACAGGACAGACAACAGATAGAGGTATGATGTCAGCATTTTCCCCAGCTTTGGCGTCCTGGAGGTTGTGCTCGATTCTGGCCACAGAGGGTGCTGTTGCTCCAGCCTCTACGACGAAGAGTCCTTGATCCCAGACTTCCTCCTTCTTTTGATCGCCATCATATTCTATTATTTCCTTCTATTATTTCCCTTATGGTGCCATAAAATACCTCCCTGCTGACGGACTACCCTTCAGATAAGGGGGCCTAGATCACCAACTATTGCAGTTAGAGACCTCACATTTTGGGAAACTGACGGGTGAAACAGCTAAAATTGGAACAAAACTGGAGAATCCATAGATACTCAATTTCTGTATACAATAATGTAGTAAAGTGGCATCTCTTATATCAGGGGTTGGGAACCTTTTTGAGTCAGAGAGCCATAAAAGCAAAATATTTGGAAATTTATTTCAGTGAGAGCCATATTTTTTATATATATATATATATATAAATATATATATATATATATAAAATATTTTAAGACTGAATTCAGCTAAATGTGAGTATATACGTACATACTATGAGGAAAGGATTCCCCCGGCAGAATGAGGGGACAGTTCAGACTTGGCTCTGCAAAAGGCATGCTCAGGACTCTGGGAAGAAAGACGGAAGGAAGGAAGGGTGAAGGAAAGAAAGAAAGAGGAAATAAAGGAGGGAGGGGGAGAGGAAGAAAGAAAAGAAGAACGAACTATGGAAAAGGAAGAAAAGAAAAGCAGAAGGGAGACAAGGAGGGGAAAAGAAATAAGGAAATGGGAAGGGAGGAAAGGAAAGCGTGGGAAAAAGAAAGGAAAGGGAGTGAGGAAAAGTAAAATAATGGAAAGAAAAGAAGAAAAGAAAGAAGGGGAGAGAGGGAAGTGAAAAGAAAGGAAGGAGAAGGAAAGGAAGACTTGGGGGGAAAGAATAGAAGAGGAAGGAAGGAAGAGGGAGGGAGGCAGAATGGAGGAAAGAAGGAAGGGGAGAAGGAAAGGGTGAAGGGGAGAAAGAAAGGAAGAGGGAGAATGGAGGAAGGAAGGGGAGAGAGAGAGGGAAAAGGAAGGAGAGAAGGAGAAGGAAAGGGTGAAGGGGGAGAAAGAATGGAAGGAAGAGGAAGGAAGGAAAAGGGAGAATAGAGGAAAGGAAGGGGGAGAGGGAGGGAAAAGGAAGGAGAGAAGGAAAGGGTGAAGGGGAGAAAGAAAGGAAGGAAGAGGAAGGAAGGAAGGAAGAGGGAGAATGGAGGAAAGGAAGGGGAGAGGGAGGGAAAAGGAAGGAGAGAAGAAGGAAAGGGTGAAGGGGAGAAAGGATGGAAGAGGAAGGAAGGAAGAGGGAGAATGGAGGAAAGAAGGAAGGGGAGAGAGGGAGGGAAAAGGAAGGGGAGAAGGAAAGGGTGAAGGGGAGAGAGAAAGGAAGGAAGAGGAAGGAAGGAAGAGGGAGAATGGAGGAAAGAAGGAAGGGGAAAGAGGGAGGGAAAAGAAAGGAGAGAAGGAAAGGGTGAAGGGGGAGAAAGGAAGGAAGGAAGAGGAAGGAAGGGCCGGGCTGCTCTGGAGAGCCAGATGTAATCATGAAAAGAGCCACACCTGGCTCCCGAGCCATATCAAATGACCGAATCAAGGTTTTGGAGGTTTTTTTTGGGTGGGCAGAGGGAATATTTTCAATGGTCGAATCCATTGCGGGAACCGGGTAACACAACCCAGGGAGGATCAAGCAATGCCGACTGTGGACACTTCCCTGTTTGGTCTCAAATTCCATTTTATGTGAATGGCATAAAAGGTGCCCCCCAGTATGGATAACGACTTTTTTTTTCAAACGGCAGTGAAGCCAACCAGCCAGTCACTTGAACCGATGTCCTTTAAGTCAGTGTCAGGACTCTCCCGTGGCGATGTCAGCAACCTTTGACTCTTGCGTGTGGCTTTGACAAGAGGTCATGAACCACCGTGAAAGGCTGAGCACTGGGGGACAAATACAGGATTAATTACAGAAGGGGTGAGGAAGGAAGCCAACTGGAAAGGAGATGGCGGACCATAAGAGTCAACCTCCTTGGCCCTGTTTGGTTGGAAGTATGTATGGCTTGAGGCTGGCTTTCAGGTTAAAACAGGGGCAGGTAGTCCTCACCTTAAACGGAGATGCGCTGTCGTTTGGATGAAAATGTGTGTGGATAGAGAGCACATATTAGTATGTGTTACATTTGTATTTGTCTTTCCTCGAATGAGATCTGAGCTGATGCGTGGGTCTTGCCTTCCTCTCTTTATTTTCCCAAATTAAATCATTACTATTATTTATTTCTGGTATTTGTACCCCATAACTTTTCCACCCCCGAAGAACGGTTTACATTCGCAACGGTACAAGGCCGCTACACCACAAATACAAAAATATAATCACAGTCATATACATAAACATCAAAACATTAAAACAATGATATAATCATTAAAAACTAATCTATTATATAAAGGAGGTCCCGTCGTCGAACGACTGACAGAGACAGAGAAACCATCCAACGCAGAAACACCAAATTTGGCAACAGAAATAGGCCCCAGGCAAGGTAGGTTTTAAGCAAAGAAACTCCCCCCCAAAAAAACCTAGAAGGCCCCCAAAACAATGATACAAAAAACCCTACATTTCCCAGCATTCTCTGCGGCAGCCAGCGAAATCCATTGGCCAACATCGGCCCATACAAAATGCAGGGAGGCTGAGTAACCATAGTAACGCTGGCCAGAGCCAGCCAAGGCTAGGATAGAATGCTGAGTGATTTGAGTTCAGTCAGTTGGTGCAAGATCTAGGAGGGTGCAGGTTACCACACTCGAGAAACACAATCCAAAAGACCAAGCCAGCAAAAAATATCACACAACGCCAATATGCAGAAGATACACAACTATGTGCACAGAGCACATACATACCACTCTACAGGACAAAAGACACCCACAAATAAAAAGACACCCTCTTTACAAACACCACACCCACAACATGACAGCAACACAACTCACGATGCCTACCTCTACAGACCCACTACACAACTCACCCACAACACGCACAACGCATACATACCACTGCTAAAAAGAA
This sequence comes from Anolis apletophallus, assembly GCA_030556195.1. Lineage (NCBI taxonomy): Eukaryota > Metazoa > Chordata > Lepidosauria > Squamata > Anolidae > Anolis > Anolis apletophallus. Next base: position 10,936 of record JARBWK010002108.1, read on the forward strand.
ACCAGCACAGTACAACCAACTAACACACCCCACATACACACCTTATATCCACAACACACTACCACTGCACACTCACAACAACAAACTATACACCCAACACCACACACTCTTCTCCAAGCACCATCTCAAACACACACCACCAATCCTCCACTTTATAAACACCACCCCCACAACATGACAGCCACACAACTCGCGATGCCTACCTGTACAGACCCACAACGCAACTCACACACAACACACACAACGCATACATACCACTGCTAAACAGAACCCTCCACAGTACAACCAACTAACACAGGAGGACAAAACAACTACCAGGAGGACATAACACTAACACAAATAGGGCACCAGGGACACAGGCACCACTGACCAACACATACCACCAGAATAACACAAACTTCCAAAACCCACAAAAACAAACTAACAATCCTGCAACACAAAAACCCAACCCAACCAAAATTCACAACAAACACCACTGACAAAAGCCACACCCCCTCCACATCACAACCAGCACACAGCCAGACTAAGACAACTATGTCATCACAACACGCACAAAATAAACCCCACAAATACCTGACAGCAACACCACACACCGACAACTCCACAGGACTTCAACATCCCACCCACCAGAACAACCCACAACAACACAGCCATGACCCCACCAAGACCATAAGTAACATCAATTCCAACCCTTACATACTCAGACTTTCTCGCATCTCCTAAATAGGGCACAGCAACTCGTGCCGGGTACAGCTAGTGTATATACTGTATATATAGCAATAGTTAAGACCATAAAACAAAGCAGAATGTCATCTGCCGCAGCGCCATTTCAGTCAATGTCCACTAAAGTGCAAATTACGTCTGCTGCCCGAAGGCCTGGTCCCAGAACCATGGTTTTAATTTTTTTTCCTGAAAGCCAGGAGGAATTGAGTCAATCTTATCTCGTTTGGGAGTGTGTTCCATAGGTGGGGGGCCACCGCCGAGAAGGCCCTGTCTCTCGTCCCCACCAAACGCGTTTGCGATGTTGGCGGGAGCGAGAGCAGGGCCTCCCCAGATGATCTTAGGCCAGTATTTTTCAACATTTAAAAACATATTAACTATATGTATTACTGCGTTAGAGTGTCATTTTGTGTCCTTTTGGTTGGTGGTGTGCCCCAGGATTTTGTAAATGTAAAAAATGTGCCGCGGCTCAAAAAAGGTTGGGAAACACTGCAAATACAAGAAACTATATTATTGCCACAGCACAATATCAATATTACATATCACATTGTACTACAACAATATCACATTGAGCTATGACAATTATATTGCAATATTATTAGTAATATTGCATGTAACACAAAATATATATAGTATCATATTATTATTATTAGTAATATGTTGCATTACATTACAACATTATCAATATTACATGTATACGCAATATATTATACCATACTATATTATACTATAATATCAAATACAACATACTATGTCATTGTCACAGTACAACAATTACATATCACATTGTATTATAACAAATTATATCGCAATATTATTAGTAATATTACATGTAACGTAAATATACAACTATAACATCTTATTATTAGTAGTATTGTATTGTATTACATTACAACATTATCCATATTGTATGCATATACAATATTATACCATACCATTATACTATATTATATCATATCATATTATACTACATTATATTATAAAATAATAAATAGAATTATTTAAATAAATAAATATTTCCCCCCAGCTTAGGCTTCCTGGAGGTTGTGCTCGATTCTGGCCAGAGGGGTGCTGTCGCTCCATCCTCTATGACGAAGAGCCCTTGATCCCAGACTTATTATTATTATTATGGTGGTCTTTGCTTCTTCTTCCAGCACGCTGACATTTGTCCACCTATCTTCCTAAGAGATTTGTAGGATTTTTCGGAGGCAAGGTGATGGAATCATTCCCGAAGTTTAGAGTGACATGCTGACCTTTTCACGTGGTTGTCTTCATTCTGGTCCCAAAACCTGCGCCTCTATCCACCCAAATACGAGCCACCTAGGCATGGAAATCGCTTATTGGGATCTGGTATTGTCTGCTCAGGCTGGCTTCAGTTTTGCGAGGTTTTAGGAAGTCACAATCTAGAGTTCTTCAGAGCTGTCACTTTGCTGCATCTCAAAACCGAGCATCGTAAAAATTAGACTATGGCGTGCTCTAGGTCGGTTGCTGTGTGCCTCCCAGTCATTTCTGACTGAGGATGACCCCTGTCATGGCTTTTCTTAGCAAGACACATTCAGAGAGGCTTTGCCATTGCCTTCCTCTGAGGCCAAGAGACTGTGACTTGTCCAAGGTGACTCTTGCCATATGAAAAAAAGGTTTCCCAGTGGGTTTCCATGGCTGAGCAGGGATTCAGAGTCCTAGTCCACTCAAACCTCTACACCACACTGACTATTGGTATTAAACCATTAAATCTATTTGGGAACCACATCATTATCATCATAGGCTATCACTCGTGGCCAAGTCTGATTGCCTTCCAAGTGCAGGGTTTTGGCCCGTAGGTGACTGTAGAGACCTATTCTTGATCCACGTGTTCTTCTCCAATGAGGACATTGATTTCCAGATGGAAGGAGATCTCAACAAAGGTTGGCTTGATATGCCTTCTCCCTCTTGACACGTTTCTCCCTTTCGCCCTCATTTTTTGCATTTACAAAATCCTGGGGCACACCACCAACCAAAATGAAACAAAATGACACTCTAACACAGTAATACATATAGTTAATATGTTTTCAAATGTATTTATACACTCGGTGTGAAACCTGGGCCTGTTTCTATGAACACAACATAGATATCCTGCCTTGTGTGCTTCAGACATAGATATCCCATCTTGTGTGCTTCGGACATAGATATCCCGCCTTGTGTGCTTTGGACATAGATATCCCGCCTTGTGTCCTTCGGACATAGATATCCCGCCTTGTGTACTTTGGACATAGATATCCCGCCTTGTGTGCTTCGGACATAGATATCCCGCCTTGTGTGCTTCGGACATAGATATCCCGCCTTGTGTGCTTCGGACATAGATATCCCGCCTTGTGTGCTTCGGACATATATATCCCGCCTTGTGTGCTTCGGACATAGATATCCCGCCTTGTGTACTTCGGAAATAGATATCCCGCCTTGTGTGCTTCGGAAAGAGATATCCCGCCTTGTGAGCTCTAGACATAGATATCCCGCCTCGTGAGCTTCGGAAATAGATATCCCGCCTTGTGTCCTTCGGAAATAGATATCCCGCCTTGTGTGCTTCGGACATAGATATCCCGCCTTGTGTGCTTTGGACATAGATATCCCGCCTTGTGTCCTTCGGAAATAGATATCCAGCCATGTGTACTTCGGACATAGATATCCAGCCTTGTGTACTTCGGACATAGATATCCCGCCTTGTGTCCTTCGGAAATAGATATCCCGCCTTGTGTGCTTCGGACATAGATATCCCGCCTTGTGTCCTTCGGAAATAGATATCCCGCCTTGTGTGCTTCGGACATAGATATCCCGCCTTGTGTACTTCGGAAATAGATATCCCGCCTTGTGTGCTTCGGACATAGATATTCCGCTTGTGTGCTTCGGACAAGATATATTCGCCTTGTGCTACGGACATAGATATTCCACCTTGTGCGGACATAGATATTCGCTTGTGTACTTCTCTCGGAAATAGATATCCCGCTCTCTTGTGTACTTGGAAATAGATATCCCGCCTTGTGTGCTTCGGACATAGATATTCCTTTGTAAAAGCTTCGACATAGATATCCCGCCTTGTACTTCGGAAATAGATATCCCGCCTTTGTGTGCTTCGACATAGATATTCGCCTTGTGTACTTCGGACATATTATCCCGCTTCTGTGTACTCGGACATAGATATCCCGCCTTGTGTACTTCGGACAGAGATATCCCGCCTTGTGCCGGACTGGGTAAGCTGGGGCGATGCTGCCCTATCATCACCACCCGGTGCTTCAAGGCCGCTGCTCACCTGGGAGGGAGGGAGGGAGGCGCAGGGGCAGGCCGCTCCCTTCCGAAGCCAAGAGGCAGGCCGCGAAGGAAGGAAGAAGACCTGAGAGAAGGAGAGGTCGAGGCATAGCCCAGGCCAGGAGAGGAAGAAGGGAGGAGGGCCTAAGCCGCCGGCCCCAAAGCCCGAAGGAATCCTGGAGCCAGCTGAGAGAGGAAAACAAAGCCCAACGTTCTCCGAATCTCTCCGCCTCCGGAAGTGACCTCACAAGGAAAGGCGCCGCCTGGCCCCTCCCTCCTCAGCCTCCAACCAACCACTTCCAGGAAGCTGAGGCTCCTGCCCTCTCCTCTCTCGGACTTCCGCCCTGAACAAACATGGTGGTGCCGGGCAGGAGACCCTTAGAGAGGCGGGGCTTGCTTCTTGGGCAGCATCAATTGGCACTGCTGGCGCCCCAGAGAGAAGGAGAGAGACGTAGAGACAGAGGGAGAGGCAGGCTGCCCAGATGACTCCTGGCGGGGTGGTCGGTTCTTCCACGCACACCTGATGTTCACATGGAACACTAGTGTGCCGCGGCACAGAGGTTGGGAACACTGCCTTAAAAACCCTGTCAAGGACCTTGAAACATTTATGTAAACCTAGACCTGTTTTATTCTTCAGTGTAGTATATTGATCCACGTTTCTTTGGCCTGAACAGGAGCAATGTATGACTTTGAGAGCAAGAGCTTATAACGCAGGAGAAGCACAGCTTGAAAGCAGATCGTATAACATTCATGCGGAATAAAAAGGAATGGTGCCTGTAATATATCCTTCCGGCCAACTGTCTCTTTTTTGGCCCGCCAGGGTGAAAGGCTGTCAGCCGACAATAAATGCAAAGATCTTTCCATTGGTCACTCTCCTTTGGCTAAAGAGCAACAACACTGGGGCTCGGGGGCTCTTTACAGCAGTGTTTCTCAACCTTCCTCATGCCGACCCTAGTACACTTCCCCATGTTGTGGTGACCCCCAACCACAGCCATATTTTTCGTTGCTGCTTCATAATTGTAATTTTGCAAATCGTTATGAATCGTAATGTAATGACCCTTCTTCCTCCCCCTTCCCATTCGCGCCCTTCTTTCCCCCTCCTCCCACAACATTTATTTTCTTTTCTCCACTACCACTTCTGCCACCATTTTGATCTGAGGGGCAGCGTGAGCGTGTTCAGAGGGGAGGGGAGGGAGGAAGTTGTGACCCATGCGGGCGCTTACTGCGCAGACTCG
>JARBWK010002109.1:0-16168 GCA_030556195.1 Anolis apletophallus
GTGTGCCGTGGCACACTAGTGTGCCGTGAGCGATCATCAGGTGTGCCTTGGGAAGTGGCACTCTTCCCCCCTCCTAGCAGCTCTTTCTCCCTCTTTCCCTCCCCAAAGATCCTCCCCGAGGCTAAGGAAGGGCTCTGCCAAATGCCAGGGCCAGGCCCACCTTGAGGAAACCTTCAGGAGCCTCGACAAAGCATGGGTCCATACTCTATACGTTTCATAGATCTGTGTGGCCTCTTTCGCTGCCTCCCTCCTCCCTCCGCAAAAGCAGAGCACTGGGCGGAAGTTATTGAGTTGGCGTTTTCGCTTTGGCTTGGATTCCTCACGAGAACAGCAAAAGCCGGAAGCTCCACGTTGGTGAATTAGGCAGTGAGCAAACCTGGGAGCATCGGGAGGCTAATGCCTCCCCCCCCCCCCCCCAAGGAGCTGTTTATAACAGCTTCATGAATCCATAGTTAACTGGAAGCAAGTTTCACTCAGGGTGAAATTTCACAAGGGTCTGGAGAACAAGCCCTATGTTGTGTTCATCGAAACAGGCCCAGGTTTCACACTGAGTGTATAAATACATTAAAAAACATATTAACTATATGTATTACTGTGTTAGAGTGTCATTTTGTGCCATTTTGGTTGGTGGTGTGCCCCAGGATTTTGTAAATGTAAAAAATGTGCCGCGGCTCCTAAAAGGTTGAAAAACACTGCCTTAGGTTATATTAGTTCTCTACGTTCTCAGTTGTGTCTCTATTCTGATCTCTCCCTCTACTCCTTTTCTAAAGTCTCCATTTAAAGTTGGGCAAGAATGAAGACTTTAGTTCACATTTGTCAAAATAAAGGCATGTGGGCCTAATCTGACCTGCCATTTATTTATTTATTTATTTATTATTCATTTTTGTATGCCGCCACTCCCCGAGGGCTTGGAGCGGCTCACAAATCACATCAAAACATAAACAGGATAAAATATCAATAATAAGAGTCACTAAGATTAAACTAAACTAGGTAAGGTTAAAAATTTAACAGTCAAAAGTCAGCTTGAAGAGGTGGGTTTTGCAGGCCCTACGAAACGAAGGTAGGTCATGCAGGGCACGAACTTCGGTTGGCAAGGTGTTCTAAATGGTTGGTGCGCCACGGAAAAGGCCCTGCGTCAGTAGATGCCAGGTGGATGGTTTTGAAACTGGGCACTTCGAGAAGGTTCAGATCTTCAGAACGGAGTGAACTCTGGGGATGGTTGGGGGTAAGACGGTCCCTCAGATACATCGGCCCCAGACCATATAGAGCAGGGCAGTCCAACTTCTGCCGGCTCAGGGGCCGGACTTCTGGTGAGTGATCACCTGGGGGGCCACTCGGCCACGCCCCCGGCCACGCGGCTCCGTCCCCTCTCCCAAAGCGTCAGAACAGCTGTTCTGGCTTTGGGAGAGAGGAGGCACCGCGGGGACCCCCTCCTTCAAGGCATCATGGCAGCCGCGGAGCCGGTGATTTCGCCGGCTTCCGCGGCTGGAGTGTGCTGGGAGAGGAGGAGCCACTGGGGGCTTCCATGGCTCCACCCTCCCTCCCAAAGCGTTACGCCAGCGTCAGAAGCAGGCGAAACTGCGTGCCTGCGCACCTGTTTTTGATTTTTTTTCGGGAACTTTTTTTTGAATTGTTTTTGGGAATTTTTGTTTTTTTTTTTTACGGAGGAGGGCGTGTACGGCCCGCGGGCCGCTGTTGGACAGCCCTGATATAAAGCCTTGAAGGTTAACACCATCACCATGACATTTGTGATCCTCCAGATGTTGGACTACAACTCCCGTCTTCCTTATCATAATTAGACATCATGGATAGAGCTGATGGAAGTTGGGATACAGTCATATCTAGGTTGAAGCTTGCTCGGTTTAGTCAGGATAATGGAGTTCAAATTTAGATATAAGGCTTACAGAAGTCTGACTTTAAAATGCCCTTTAACCTTTCCCCAACTTCAGAACCACAGGTTCCCAGGAATACACAGGTATAGACTGCACAATAGCAAATATAACAAAAATATAATGTGTATTGAATCACAAAGCACAAGGTACAAACTGAAGGGGCAGTGTAATAAGTGCCCCTTGGCGCTCGCAGTACAAATATAAAGGTTGGAAATACCAATCAATGGAGCGCAGTGTAGTCACCAGACGGAGTTCCAGGAGCTGAGGTAAGGCGGCCCTATGGGGAAACACAGTTCGCAAGGATGGGAATCACAGTAGAGTAAACGGGTGGAGTATTCCCGGCGTGATCCAAGCCTGTGATTAATGGCCAAGGCTGATGCCTGAGTATCCTGCTCGCAAAGGCTGTTTGCCTGGAGCAAAGCGCTTGATGCGCTGCGACTGGTAACCGAGCCCCTCACTTCGTCCTGGGAGGAGTTCCGCTGGGAAAATACACAAACAGTAGTTCCAAGTGTGAAAAGTAACGCCGGGCACCCCGCAACGGCTTCAGCTGCAGTGGGCCCGTCCGTTTCGCCGATTTACGGCTTTGTCAAGCGGTCAGGTGCAATACAAGACGGCGTTTCATGGAGATTATACAATCTGTAACAATATAAGTGTCAGAATAATGGTCTACAAGAGTGCAGTATAATACAGACAAGGAGAACACAATCCACAGTGTAAAGACATACCGTGCGATAACATGGCCCCATCATAGGTAATTCCATGGACCCGAGGGTGAATGACAGCACCATATGGAAGGCTTAAGTAATTACCAGGGGAGAGGCAAATCACAATTAGCATTAAGTTAGTAACGAGTTGAGGCTGAGAGAGTCGTTTAACCCACTGGGATATTCTGTTTTGAGGGAGGCAATTAGTCTACTTTCAGCCCTGATCAGATTGTTGTGATTGTCGCCATGGGGATGCTGTTTCACTATTTCCAACACTGTGAATTTAAAGGGACTAGCATTATGTGTCACTTCCAGAAAATGTTTATACAGTAAAGAATTATCAGCCCTGGCCTTAATTTTAGATCGATGCTCAGCCAGTCTCAATTTTAAAGCTCTAGAAGTCTGGCCAAGGTACACCTTGCCACATGGATCGCACACTAGTGCATACACGCAATTTTCAGTGGCACATGTGGAATGGACCCTTATATCATAGGGTTTAGATCTACCTGGGGTGGTGAGAGTTTTGGCCCTATACACTTGTGGGCAACAAATACAGTGTCCACAAGGTTTGCACCCTGGACTCAGTATGCTGCGGGGTGAAGGAGCGGGGCGGAGGGTAGAGTGCACCAGTTCATCTTTGAAACTACGGGTGCGTTTATTGGCTACCAACGGAAGTTTTTTGAAGGGCTCCATGTCCGGAAGTATATTCCAATGGCGTTTAACTATGTCCACAATATGTTTGGTGTGGGGAGTAAGCGTGATGGGCCAAATAATCCTATCACTGCTGTTCTTTTTTTGGGAATCAACAAAGGAGCCCTGGGTTGGGACGCTGCTCTACGTTCTGCCCTGTGTATAACGTGGGCCGGATAACCCCTGGCGAGAAAATCACTGGTGAGTTTCTTGGCGGAGGCCACATAATCCTCCGTGGTGGTGGAATTACGCTTCATGCGTAGAAATTGGCTATAGGGGAGACTGTTCTTTAGAGGGAAAGAGTGGTAACTACTGTAGTGAAGTGTGGAGTTTCTACTGGTGGGTTTGATGTAGTTACGCACCCCAAGGGTGTGATTGCTTTTGTAGACCGTGGTATCCAGAAATTGGACCTCTGTATTGCTGGAGCTGAATGTGAATTGAATATTGGTGTCCCATGTGTTGAGCCACTGATGGAATTCATGAAGTGGGGTATCTTGGCGTAAGAGGAGGAAGCAGTCGTCTATATATCTGACGTAGTACTTGATATACTGAAAAAAAGGTTCATCCGGTTGCATAAAACGTTTTTCTAGGGATGCAACATACAGGTTGGCCACAGAGGGCGCACAACTTTGTCCCATTGAGACTCCATTGACTTGTATGAAGAATTTGCCAGCATACTGAAAATAATTATAATCAAAAATACAGTCAATGAGATCTAACAAAAATGCGTGGCGGGTACATCCTATAAGTGCGTGTATTCAACACTTCTTCGAGAACGGTCCTAGCATCCTGGAGTGGTATATGTGTGTACAAAGATACCACATCGGCAGTAGCCAAAATATCGTGGGTGTCTATATCTAGCTTCTCGATATGGCCTATAAAATCAGAGGTGTCCCTGATGTATGAGGGAGTCTTTTGTACAAATGGTTGTAAAAAACTATCAATATAGATGGCCAAAGGTTCGAGAAGACTGCCTGAGGCCGAGAGAATGGGCCTACCCTTAGGGGGAAAACCAGGTTTATGTGTCTTCGGAAGAATGTAGAATTGGGAAATGCGCGGGTGGTTATTAAGGAGAAATTGGCTAGTTTTGTCATCTATAAAGCCCATCTCAACAGCATCCTGTATGACTCCAGTAATGATGTGCTGGAAGCGTATGGTGGGATCGTGGGTAAGAGGGCGATAGAACATGGTATCGTCCAACTGTCTGTACACTTCTGATTCATAGTCAGATGTGTTAAGGACCACGAGCCCTCCCCCTTTATCCGCGGGTTTGAAGACTATATCCGCCCTGGACCCTAGGTGGCGGATTATTCGAAGGTCCTCACTGGATAAGTTAGAATGCGCCAAATCATGCGAATGGTTCAATTTATTGACTTCTTTAAGTACTTTGTCTTCGAACGTACGAAGATGGTGAGACACATCATAGGGGGTGAAGGTACTCTTAACACGAAACCTGCTAGTACTAGTCATAGAATTGTCTGCATTACAATCAACAAAAAATTCCCTTAATCTTAATGTTCTAAACAAATGCGCTAAGTCTTTACGGATAACATAATCAGTACAAGGCGGCGTATACACAAAGGACAAACCCTTATTCAAAAGGCACAATTCATGATCACTGAAAACATAAGAGGATAGGTTAACCACTAGGTCTGATTTTTTCGACCCTTGGCCTTGCGAAAATACCGCTGCCTGCTCTGGGTGGATTGCCTGGGCGTATTCTTCTTGGGGTTGGAGGGGGCAGACCCTGAGGTCGAGGGTTCTGCAGCTAATTCCTCTCCTGAAGAGGCTGAGGGGAGGGAACCTTCGGGGAAGCGGACCGACCTTTGGGGGGATTTGGTGTTATTGGGGTTATAAATCCACTTATAAACCCTATTGGCTTGGTAGTCAATTTGATCACGACGAAATTTCTTAATCTTGTAAGCCTTTAGGTCAGTATATAACAAATCACATTGCTTTTTAACCTCCGCTAGGTCCGCCTCCGTGAGAGACTCCTGGGCATTGGTTCTGATGGAATCAATGTCCGTTCTAAGCTCCTGAATTTCTTTAGTACAACGTTTCACTATAAGGGTCATCCAGTCAACCGAACATTTATTAGCGATGGCTTGCCAACCATTAAGGAATTCGGGGTCATCCAAATAGGTCCCCGGTGGGGTTTGCACCCTTAATCCTCTTGGAATTAATCCATTTCTAATATACTCTGACATGGATGCTGCAGTGAGCTGAACCCTAATCAGCCTGAGTTCCTTATCCTCCAATTCTTTGGCAGGGGCTAGAGCTACCGGGGGTGCTTCCAAATTGGTTGCCCCCACAGCTGGGTCAAATAAGAAATAATCCTGTATGGTGGCATCAACATCGGTCTGTTCATATGCATGCATAGTGAGGGGGGTCTCCATAATGTCTGAAAGACTAGGCACGAATGCACTAGGAAAGCAGCAAGTCACAAACAATGAATATACCACACTGGTAACAGGAATACACAGGTATAGACTGCACAATAGCAAATATAACAAAAATATAATGTGTATTGAATCACAAAGCACAAGGTACAAACTGAAGGGGCAGTGTAATAAGTGCCCCTTGGCGCTCGCAGTACAAATATAAAGGTTGGAAATACCAATCAATGGAGCGCAGTGTAGTCACCAGACGGAGTTCCAGGAGCTGAGGTAAGGCGGCCCTATGGGGAAACACAGTTCGCAAGGATGGGAATCACAGCAGTAGAGTAAACGGGTGGAGTATTCCCGGCGTGATCCAAGCCTGTGATTAATGGCCAAGGCTGATGCCTGAGTATCCTGCTCGCAAAGGCTGTTTGCCTGGAGCAAAGCGCTTGATGCGCTGCGACTGGTAACCCGAGCCCCTCACTTCGTCCTGGGAGGAGTTCCGCTGGGAAAATACACAAACAGTAGTTCCAAGTGTGAAAAGTAACGCCGGGCACCCCGCAACGGCTTCAGCTGCAGTGGGCCCGTCCGTTTCGCCGATTTACGGCTTTGTCAAGCGGTCAGGTGCAATACAAGACGGCGTTTCATGGAGATTATACAATCTGTAACAATATAAGTGTCAGAATAATGGTCTACAAGAGTGCAGTATAATACAGACAAGGAGAACACAATCCACAGTGTAAAGACATACCGTGCGATAACATGGCCCCATCATAGGTAATTCCATGGACCCGAGGGTGAATGACAGCACCATATGGAAGGCTTAAGTAATTACCAGGGGAGAGGCAAATCACAATTAGCATTAAGTTAGTAACGAGTTGAGGCTGAGAGAGTCGTTTAACCCACTGGGATATTCTGTTTTGAGGGAGGCAATTAGTCTACTTTCAGCCCTGATCAGATTGTTGTGATTGTCGCCATGGGGATGCTGTTTCACTATTTCCAACACTGTGAATTTAAAGGGACTAGCATTATGTGTCACTTCCAGAAAATGTTTATACAGTAAAGAATTATCAGCCCTGGCCTTAATTTTAGATCGATGCTCAGCCAGTCTCAATTTTAAAGCTCTAGAAGTCTGGCCAAGGTACACCTTGCCACATGGATCGCACACTAGTGCATACACGCAATTTTCAGTGGCACATGTGGAATGGACCCTTATATCATAGGGTTTAGATCTACCTGGGGTGGTGAGAGTTTTGGCCCTATACACTTGTGGGCAACAAATACAGTGTCCACAAGGTTTGCACCCTGGACTCAGTATGCTGCGGGGTGAAGGAGCGGGGCGGAGGGTAGAGTGCACCAGTTCATCTTTGAAACTACGGGTGCGTTTATTGGCTACCAACGGAAGTTTTTTGAAGGGCTCCATGTCCGGAAGTATATTCCAATGGCGTTTAACTATGTCCACAATATGTTTGGTGTGGGGAGTAAGCGTGATGGGCCAAATAATCCTATCACTGCTGTTCTTTTTTTTTGGGAATCAACAAAGGAGCCCTGGGTTGGGACGCTGCTCTACGTTCTGCCCTGTGTATAACGTGGGCCGGATAACCCCTGGCGAGACGAAGACACATAAACCTGGTTTCCCCCTAAGGGTAGGCCCATTCTCTCGGCCTCAGGCAGTCTTCTCGAACCTTTGGCCATCTATATTGATAGTTTTTTACAACCATTTGTACAAAAGACTCCCTCATACATCAGGGACACCTCTGATTTTATAGGCCATATCGAGAAGCTAGATATAGACACCCACGATATTTTGGCTACTGCCGATGTGGTATCTTTGTACACACATATACCACTCCAGGATGCTAGGACCGTTCTCGAAGAAGTGTTGAATACACGCACTAATAGGATGTACCCGCCCACGCATTTTTTGTTAGATCTCATTGACTGTATTTTTGATTATAATTATTTTCAGTATGCTGGCAAATTCTTCATACAAGTCAATGGAGTCTCAATGGGACAAAGTTGTGCGCCCTCTGTGGCCAACCTGTATGTTGCATCCCTAGAAAAACGTTTTATGCAACCGGATGAACCTTTTTTTCAGTATATCAAGTACTACGTCAGATATATAGACGACTGCTTCCTCCTCTTACGCCAAGATACCCCACTTCATGAATTCCATCAGTGGCTCAACACATGGGACACCAATATTCAATTCACATTCAGCTCCAGCAATACAGAGGTCCAATTTCTGGATACCACGGTCTACAAAAGCAATCACACCCTTGGGGTGCGTAACTACATCAAACCCACCAGTAGAAACTCCACACTTCACTATAGTAGTTACCACTCTTTCCCTCTAAAGAACAGTCTCCCCTATAGCCAATTTCTACGCATGAGCGTAATTCTACCACCACGGAGGATTATGTGGCCTCCGCCAAGAAACTCACCAGTGATTTTCTCGCCAGGGGTTATCCGGCCCACGTTATACACAGGGCAGAACGTAGAGCAGCGTCCCAACCCAGGGCTCCTTTGTTGATTCCCAAAAAAAAGAACAGCAGTGATAGGATTATTTGGCCCATCACGCTTACTCCCCACACCAAACATATTGTGGACATAGTTAAACGCCATTGGAATATACTTCCGGACATGGAGCCCTCAAAAAACTTCCGTTGGTAGCCAATAAACGCACCCGTAGTTTCAAAGATGAACTGGTGCACTCTACCCTCCGCCCCGCTCCTTCACCCCGCAGCATACTGAGTCCAGGGTGCAAACCTTGTGGACACTGTATTTGTTGCCCACAAGTGTATAGGGCCAAAACTCTCACCACCCCAGGTAGATCTAAACCCTATGATATAAGGGTCCATTCCACATGTGCCACTGAAAATTGCGTGTATGCACTAGTGTGCGATCCATGTGGCAAGGTGTACCTTGGCCAGACTTCTAGAGCTTTAAAATTGAGACTGGCTGAGCATCGGTCTAAAATTAAGGCCAGGGCTGATAATTCTTTACTGTATAAACATTTTCTGGAAGTGACACATAATGCTAGTCCCTTTAAATTCACAGTGTTGGAAATAGTGAAACAGCATCCCCATGGCGACAATCACAACAATCTGATCAGGGCTGAAAGTAGACTAATTGCCTCCCTCAAAACAGAATATCCCAGTGGGTTAAACGACTCTCTCAGCCTCAACTCGTTACTAACTTAATGCTAATTGTGATTTGCCTCTCCCCTGGTAATTACTTAAGCCTTCCATATGGTGCTGTCATTCACCCTCGGGTCCATGGAATTACCTATGATGGGGCCATGTTATCGCACGGTATGTCTTTACACTGTGGATTGTGTTCTCCTTGTCTGTATTATACTGCACTCTTGTAGACCATTATTCTGACACTTATATTGTTACAGATTGTATAATCTCCATGAAACGCCGTCTTGTATTGCACCTGACCGCTTGACAAAGCCAGAATCGGCGAAAACGGACGGGCCCACTGCAGCTGAAGCCGTTGCGGGGTGCCGGCGTTACTTTTCACACTTGGAACTACTGTTTGTGTATTTTCCCAGCGGAACTCCTCCCAGGACGAAGTGAGGGGCTCGGGGTTACCAGTCGCAGCGCATCAAGCGCTTTGCTCCAGGCAAACAGCCTTTGCGAGCAGGATACTCAGGCATCAGCCTTGGCCATTAATCACAGGCTTGGATCACGCCGGGGAATACTCCACCCGTTTACTCTACTGCTGTGATTCCCATCCTTGCGAACTGTGTTTCCCCATAGGGCCGTCTTACCTCAGCTCCTGGAACTCCGTCTGGTGACTACACTGGGCTCCATTGATTGGTATTTCCAACCTTTATATTTGTACTACGGCGCCAAAGGGGCACTTATTACACTGCCCCTTCAGTTTGTACCTTGTGCTTTGTGATTCAATACACATTATATTTTTGTTATGTTTGCTATTGTGTAGTCTATACCTGTGTATTCCTGTTACCAGTGTGGTATATTCATTGTTTGTGACTTGCAGAAAATAAAAAGTGACAGGATTTATCATTCAATGACATAATTGGGTAAAAATTAAACAGCTCCAACCAATATGTTAAAAAGGTATAGTTGACCCTCTGTATCTATGGATTCAACAGCCCTTTGAAGGCTGATGTGGCTCTTGATGAAAATGAGTGTGACATCCCTGTTTTACCTAATCTTTTCTCTATTTAGTTAGGACAGTGTTTCCCAACCTTTTTTGAGCCGCGGCACACTTTTAACATTAAAAAAATCCGGGGGCACACCACCACCAAAATGACACAAAATGACACTCTAACACAGTAAAGAACGGGGGGATGGTGGCCTGCTGGGAACAGCTGCTGGGAGTGCCAAAGCCAGGAGGGGCGGAGCCAGGCTGCGCCATGCCCCGCCCCTACCCCCGGCTTCACCTCTCCCAGCAGCTGCTCCAGCCTTGAGGGGGCAGTACCAAGCCAGCGGTGCCAGAGCCAGCACAATGCTGGCTTCACACTGTCCCCTCAAGGTTGGAGCAGCTGCTGGTAGTGCGAAGCTGGGGAGGGGCAGAGCCAGGCCGCGTCATGCCCCACCCTCCCCTGGCTTCAGCTCTCCTACAGGCCATGCCATGCCCCGCCCCCTCCCCCCGGCTTCAGCTCTCCTACAGAGGAGGATCATGAGCGGTGGATGGGCTTCAGTGGACGGGGCTCCTCCTCCACGCGGCTTCAGCGAGCAAGAGGCGAGAGTCATGGTGGGAGTCATGGCGGATTGGAGGCTGGCTGGGGAAATGGCCGAGGGAGGCGGCGTCCCGGTCCCTTCTTCTTTTTCTTCACCACTGCCCGGCCCTTCTTCCTCCCCCAAGCAGCAGGAGTTCAGCAGGGGGGGGGGGGGAGGAAGGGGGGCAGAGAGCTTTTCTCGCGGCACAGCAGGAGGTCCGTCACGGCACACTAGTGTGCCACGGCACACTGGTTGAGAAAGACTGAGTTAGGATGTAGATTCTTAATCTATTATATAAAGGAGGTCCCGTCATGGAACGACCGTCCTAGGCAGAGAAACCTTACAAGGCAGACACACCAAACTTGGCAACAAAAATAGGCCTCAGGCAAGGTAGGTTTTTAGCAAAAAAACTTCCCCCCCAAACTTAGAAGGCCCCCAAAACAACAATACAAAAAAAACTACATTTCCCAGCATCCTCCACGACCGCCAACGAATCTCCCAGCCTCTACATTCTGACAATATGATTGGCTGCCAATGAGGGAGTATTTGCATAACGCCTCTATTGGCCAGCCAACATGAACATTCCGAACCATAATAAACTGGCAGAGGAGGATAAGGCAAAGGCCTGAGGCAGTCGCCAACACAAACACCCCATTCACTTCCCACAGAAAATGTAAACCCCTACAGATCACAGACCATGCCCAACGTTGACAGTAAGGCTTCATTAACTTGATTTCCCTGACTAGGCCTCACTTGATGGGATGCTGTTTAAGCTCTGAATTGACAGTAAGGCTTCATTAACTTGATTTTCCCAACTAGGCCTCAGCTCATGGGACATTGTGTATGGCCTGAATTGACAATAAGGCTTCATTAACTTGATTTTCCTGACTAGGCCTCAGCTCATGGGACATTGTGTATGGCCTGAATTTACAGTAACCTACCTTGGCACACAGAGCCCCTATGACCCACCCTACATTCTACTGCAGTTTGGAGGAGGGTGGACCATGGATGATGGGATTTGATGTACCTCAATGGATTATGGGATTTGTAGTACTTTCAAACCCTCCACTCCCCACAGACCACTGTGGCCCAGAACCAAGACCCATAAAGACATAACTTGGCACACAGTGCCCCCATGACCCACACTCCATCCAACTGCAGTTTAGAGGAGGACACACCATGGATGATGGGATTTCAAGTACCTCCACTCACTTCCAAAGTACCCCACCCACACAAGCATCAACCTCTACATCAACACAGCAGACGGAAAGACAAAAAACATTGTACATCCACAAGCTATGCAGAACGCCAGCAACACCACACACTGACAACTCCACAGGATTTCAACATCCCACCCACCAGAACAACCCACAACGACACAGCCATGGCCCCACCAAGACCATAACTAACATCAATTCCAACCCTTACATACTCAGACTTTCTTGCATCTCCTAAATAGGGCACAGCAACGCGTGCCGGGTACAGCTAGTACAAATATAAATGCAAAGTCATTAGTAAACCTACCACTTTTTTTTGAGTCATCAAGGGAACTTGGGAAGCAACATAAAGAAATGTAGGCACCTTTTATCTGCTACTTTGCTAAACAAAAGTTAATTCCTAATAGTTTTTATTTCCAGACGTTTCCCAGAAAGGGCTAACAGCCTGGGAGACACTAATTACCAACAGGTTCCCCACCAGTCTATGTGACAATGCCAGGTGATTAGTTCATCCATCTAGTCCAGCAAGAGTTCTTCAAGATCTCAAGCATAATTCGCAGCATGCCAACTTCAGACTCCTCCCACCTGTCACTCAAATCAATTTGCTTACTTCGACATTCTGGCTCTGCTCCACTCCACATTCCTGACTCTTGGCAAACCCGCTCTTTGGATCCCACAAGAGAGAGGCCTCTTTCACAGGTGTACTGGACCTTGTATTCAATCCTGTACTGCATGCCAGCCGGGCACCAATTGGGATACCAGGGTTGCGACAGTGACCAGCTGTGTGGGAAAAGATGAGAAACAACAATTAAAATTTCACTGATATTGTAACAGTAATTATTGGATGGTGTGTGCAATTAAATCCGACTATTTTGGGAGGGGAGGATTAGCATCCTATAGGGCAGGGGCGGGCAATTATTTTTTCCAAGGGGCCACACGAGAGCCAAAAAATATTATGGAGGGCCGCACCTAAAGGCTGAACTGCATTCTAATCTACATTATTTATTTATTTATTTACTTACTATATTTACTATATATTACACATCATTAATATTAACATATTAATATATCAAGAAATATTCATATATTATTAGTATTACTATCATAATTATTATATTATATTATCTATACGGTTCTGGTCCAGCTTATTTATTTATTTATTTATTTCGGGATTTTACCCCGCTCTTCTCAACCCCCAAGGGGGGACTCAGAGCGGCTTACAGTATGCCACAATACGATGCCCACATAATAACAATATAAACCCCAAAACACTTCAACAATTAAAATACATTAAAAAACAAAAAAATACAACTACGTTAGCACCATACACATTCACTCTGGATTAAAACAATGTTCAGTCCATAAAAAACATTGGCCATAATCACCCACTTTCATTAAAAACCAATCTAAAATGCTGCCTTGTCCGAACGCATCAGCCGCTACATCCCACCTCGTAATCTAAGATCATCCGGGAGGCCCTGCTCTCGCTCCCGCCTACTTCTCAAATGTGGCTGGTGGGGACGAGGAAGGGCCTTCTCGGTGGTGGCCCCGCCTGTGGAATGCTCCCCTATCGATGTACGATCCACCTCATTCCTCCTGGCATTCAGGAAAAAGTAAAATCCTGGCTCTGGGACCAGGCGTTTGCACACCAGCACAAGGCAGCACTTTAGATGGAATTTTAATGGAAAGTGGATGAATAGGAGCCAATGCTTTATGGACAGGCATTGTTTTAATCTGGAATGAATGCGCATGATGTTTAGGTAATTGTATTTTACTGTATTTTAATTGTTGAAGGGTTCTGGGGTCTTATATTGCTACTGTGTGGGCATTGAATTGCGCCTTACTGTAAGCCGCTCTGAGTCCCCTCGGGAGTTGAAAGGCGCGAGGATAAAATCCTGAAATAAATAAATAAAATAATATATTAAAATTATAATATAATATAACATTATATTATTTATTATATTACTATATTATTATAATAAAACTATTATAACATAATAATAAAAACCACTAAAATAAAATAAAATAAAATTCAAGAAGATAAGGTGCGAACCAAGGTGAAGGCTGACATTATCAAGAGAGGAAGGATCCCAAGATGGAATGGCCCAATGGCCCCAGCCCAGAGAATGGCAAAGCGGACCCAGCCGCTGCTGCAGCAGAAGAGAGCAGAGCAGCAGGCAATCGGATGCTGCAGGCCTCTGCCCGCTCTCGCCCCCAGTCATTCCCCAGCTGATCACCCTGCGGGACCGAGAGGAAGGGGTGCCGCTGCTGCTATCCCATCGCGGGCTCTGTGGGGCCTGTGTTGGCAGACAGGCCGGGGGAGCGGCGGCTTTGGAGTGCCTGCCATCCCTGGAGGCGATCCAGGCCTGCAGGGGAGCAGTCGGCAATCTGAGGCGGCTGAATGCCCTGGCAACCCGAAAGACGACGATCAGCCCCGCAGGTCGCCCGAGTGAAAGTTCGCGCATGCGCTATTAGGAACGCACTCCCAAGAGGCCGAAAGGATGGGGGAACATTTTGCAGCCGGTGGTGGGAGGGCTCTGACCTGGCTGCAAAATGTTTCCCCGTCCTTTTCATTCTCTTGGGAGTACATTTAGCAACCCCATCCACCAGAAGCGCTTTGTCCCAATAGCGCATGCGCCGAAACTTTCACGCGAGATGCGCCACTTGAGCGCTTCTGGTGGACAGAGTTGCCAAAAGCTCCCAAGAGAGGCGAAAGGACGGGGAACATTTTGCAGCCGGGCGGAGCTTCTCACCTAACGCCCGTGCGTCGGCCCGTAGTCGGATGCCCTTGGCCACGTGGCGCCCGGAAGCGGCTGCTTACTTTGCCTACACTAAGATCCGCCCCTGGCTGGATGTCCCTTGGAGTCTCTTTCAACTCTGATTTTGTGATGGTAACTGACTGTCATGGTGATAAATCAACAAATGTGGCCAATAGATGGAAACAGCTTTTTTATTGCTTACTTCTTTCCCAAAGAGAAAGCCTTTGCAGAACAGTCTCACCTCCATCATCACATATGGTTGTCTCTCCACTCCACTTTCCATTTGGGAGGCAGGTGCGCTTCTGGGATCCTCGCAACGTGTATCCTCCATAGCACTCGAACATCAGCTCCTGGCTTACATTGTAGTAGGACTGCCTAGGTTCGTACATGCCGTTTTCAAACTCTATAGGCCTGTGGCAGCGGATATCTGGAACAAAGACCACTGTCAGAAATGTCAGATTATTGCATTTTTAATGGCAATTCATGAGTCAGCACAAGATGTATTTTCTGCAGTGTGACATGTTTGACACCAGATGGCGCTGTCTCAAGACTGATGAATGGAATCTTGAGGAATGACAGTTGGGATCTGACAGTTGGGAATTGTCCGTCGAAGAGGACAGTTAGGATTAAATATTTGTGAGGAAAGGATGTTTAGGAAGGTAGCTGTAATTGCTGTTGTTTTTCCATGCTTAGCTTGTTATTGTTAAATTCAATTCAATACAAAGTTATATTTTTACCTTGTGAATTGAATGAGAGTGTCATTATTCACACGAACAGAGACTGGAGTTTATTGGGCCGATGGGGAATTAAACTTCTATATTTCTGTTGCCTATTCCGCTGTGGCATAAATACTCGGCCTTGAAGAGGTTATGGGCCCAGATCCCAGAACCCAGAATCCAGAATTGCGGAGGCACAGAGATACTACATAACCCATAATTCATAGAAAAAGTTTTTGAATAACACTAGAAATTGCAGCAGAAGTCGCTGTTTACCTCAGTGTTAGAGAAAAAAGCTGAAGTGAATTTTTGCCAGGGCATCTGTAGTGTGAAGAAAGATGGCATTATTTGGAGCACAGCATCATTTAGAAAAACTCAGAGGCAGCTCAAATTATTTAATATGGGCTACCAAAGTGCAAACAGTTTTTGGCAAAGGAGGAGCTGCTATCCTGCTTAACACATCGACCTATTTCTGATGCAGAAAGGTTGAAAGATGGCAGAGCAAGGCTACCATCATCCTGTCAGTTGACGATAGGAACCTCACATATTTAGCTCTGGAAGAAACAGCCGTGACTGCTGGAAAAGGCTTGAAAAGCTGTTTCAGCAGGCTGCTGAGGCTCAAAAGTTTTATTGAGCAGAGAACTGTTTTCACTGAAGCTTCTGTCAATGCAAGATTGTGCCAGAGAGACTCATTTGAGTAAAATGCTGAGCCTATTTAATGATTTAGCAGCAAGGGGCACCAATTTTACAGAAGATCAGAGAGGCTTAATTCTACTAAGCAGTTTGGGCAGAGCTACAACTCATTCATTGACTCCATGCAATCTGTGAAAAGAAGGACATCAACTTCGACTTAGTTTCGACTAGATTGGAGAACTGGGCTTGTTACAGAAGAAATGCCCAGCAACTTTCAATGAAGAAGACGGTCAACAAAGGCTTCAATATGAAGAGGAAAAGAGACAATCCAGTGTGACATCATCTGTACATTTGTAATAAAAAGAGGACACAAAGCTAGACAATGTCATCAGAACAAGTTCTGAAGAGTGAATCAGCATAGAGCAAGAAAGAACAGATCAACAATTCAAGAAAGACTCTGATTCAGGCTGTCTGTTGATGAG
>JARBWK010002110.1:0-16161 GCA_030556195.1 Anolis apletophallus
ATCTAAGGCCGAATGTAATCACGGGGCTTTGGCCTACCCCTTGTCGGCGATCCGGAAACTCAGTTGATGCAGAACGCAGCATCTCAAAAAGGGCGTGGTGCTCAGTACTATAAATCGACACCGCGAACTCCGAAAGAGTATCGTAACAATATTGTAATGATGAAGCACTATTCCAAATCAAAAGTCGGTAAGTGTTGGTACACCATGAAATAGTCACTAGAGACAAAGTAATAATGGTATAATCCAAACGCGTTGCGTTAAAAGTAATTGTAATCCACTGCGCCCGTTGCGTGACAGTAAAGATCACACCGGGTGAGGTGATGGGTGGTGTCCCAAAGTAGTCTGAAACCGACGAGGACGCAGGTGTGCGTGGGCCCTTTCCACGTTCGACCTGGATGGTCTTTGTCAAGGCTATGCGACAGATGAGGGATGTCCAGGTGATGGGTGACAAAATAAGTCTATACAAGAAATATATACATTATAAGTCAATTGTATCACGGAATCCATAAAGCAACCCACAGGTAAGTCTCCTCTCTCTGTTGTTCTCCCACACCTGTGCTCCTTACCTCCATTGTGTATTTAATTGCATTGCTTACTATTATGATTCGCATTTTGCCACGACCACATAGGGAGATACACTCCCGCCCCTATGCTCTAGGTATGTTTATTTGCCCTTCGTTATGTTTGGATATTTGCCTCTTCTCACCATGTTATTACCATGCTGTACATTACTATATGTATTGAATTATATGACTTGATATATATATACCATGCTTGTTATTATGTGGGTTGCTTTATGGATTCCGTGATACAATTGACTTATAATGTATATATTTCTTGTATAGACTTATTTGGTCACCCATCACCTTGGACATCCCCCTCATCTGTCGCATAGCCTTGACAAAGACCATCCAGGTCGAAACGTGGAAAGGGCCCACGCACCTGCGTCCTCGTCAGCTTCAGACGACTTTGGGACACCACCCATCACCTCACCCGGTGTGAGCTTTACTGTCACGCAACGGCATGTGGATTACAATTACTTTTAATGCAACGGCGTTTGGATTATACCATTATTACTTTGTCTCCTAGTGACTATTTACAGTGTGCATCAACACTTACTGACTTTTGATTTGGAATTGTGCTTCATCATTACAATATTGTTACGTTACTCTTTCGGAGTTCGTGTGTTTGATTTATGGTGCAGAACGCAGCAGCACGTCTGCTCTCAGGAGCCCCAAGATCTGCGCATGTAACCCCACTCCTGCGCAAACTGCACTGGCTTCCTATTGAATTCCGGGTCTCCTTCAAGGTGTTAGTCTTAACTTATAAGGCCTTATATGTTTTGGGGCCAGTGTACCTGAAGGAGTGGCTTACCCCATACGTGCCCAGAAGATCACTGCGTTCAGAGGGGCTTAACTTACTGGAGGTGCCTGGCATCAAGACCTACAGGCTATCGAGTACGCGGCAGAGGGCGTTCACAGTGGCCCCGCCGAGCCTCTGGAACTCGCTGCCTGAGCTCTACAGGGCTTGATGGCATTTCGCAAGTCCGTAAAGACTTGGCTGTTTAGGCAGGCATTTGGCTCCGACTGATGCCTGCTATAACCTGCCATCCTGCCGCGTCTTGCCGCCTGCATTATTGTCATCTGCTGGGGTTTTATTGTGGGGAGCGGGGTGTAATTGGTTTCATATGCTGTTTTTATGTGTTTTTATCTGGTTTTATGCTGTAAACCGCTCTGGGCTCCAGAGAGAGCAGTCTACTAAATCGAATTAATAAATAAAAAATAATGTAAGCCGCCACGAGTCCCCGTTGGGGAGACGGTGGCGGGATACAAATAAAGATTATTATAATAATATTATTCTGTCAGGGATGTTTTGATTGTGATTTTCGTGCAGCAAGGGGTTGGACTAGATGGCCCATGTGGTCTCTTCCAACTCTATTGTTCTAGGACAGTTTTTTCCAACCAGTGTGCTATGGCACACTAGTGTGCCCTGTGATCATCAGGTGTGCCATGGGAAATTGGAACCTCCAATACCTTTCTTCCCACTCCTGCTGAACTCCACTCGGTCTCCCTTCTTCCCAGCCTCGCTCTGCTCGCTTTGCCTCACTTTGCTCTGGGGTGAGTCTGCGCAGTAGTGCCCGCACGGGTCACATCTTCCTCCCTTCCCCCTCCCCTCCTGAACACGCTCACACTGCCCCCTCAGATCAAAATGGCGGCAAAAGCAGCAGTGTAGAAGAAAAAGTAAGTGTTGGGCAGGAGGGGGAAGAAAGGGCGCGAAGGGGAGGGGGAGGAACAGGTCTCTGTCGAAAGCTGGCATGGGCAAACTTGGACCTGCCAGGTGTTTTGGACTCCAACTCCCACCATTCCTAGCAGCCTCAGGCCCTTTTCCTTTTTCCCCTCAGCCAATTAAGCAGGAAAGGGCCTCAGGCTGTTAGGAATGGTGGGAGTTGAAGTCCAAAGCACCCAGAGGGCCAAAGTTTTCCCATGCCTGTTTTAGGGACCTTAAAGTGGTGAGCCTCCTTCCAACATTGTGATTCTGGATAGAAAACAATCAACAACATAACATAACATTGTTTGAGTCCACAGTGCTCTCTCTGGGTGTAGGTGAACTACAACTTCCAAACTCAAGGTCAATTCCCAAGCAAACCCTTTCAGTACTTTCTGTTCGTAATGAGAGTTCAATATGCCAAGTTTGGTTCAATTCCATTGTTGCAAGAGTTCAGGATGCTCTTTGATTGTGTGTTAACTATAAATCCCAGAACCTGTAACTCCCAAATGTCAAGGTCTATTTTCCCCAAACTCCACCTGTGTTCACATTTGGGCATATTGAGTATTCATGCCAAGTTTGGTCCTGATCCAACATTGTTTCAGTCCACAGTGCTCTCTGGATATAGGTGAACTACAACTCCAAAATTCAAGGTCAATGCCCACCAAACTCTTATAGTATTTTCTCTTGGTTATGGGAGTTCTGTGTGGGAAGTTTGTGTCTTTCTGCCATTCCTGCCAGGATTTCTATGTTGTGTTCATCGAAACAGGCCCAGGTTTCACACTGAGTGTATAAATACATTTAAAAACATATGAACTATATGTATGACTGTGTTAGAGTGTCATTTTTGTGTCATTTTGGTTGGTGGTGTGCCCCAGGATTTTGTAAATGTAAAAATTTGCCGCAGCTCAAAAAAAAGGTTGAAAAACACTGATTTAAGTTAACAGAGCCAGCATAGCCTAGGTTTGAATGTTAGACCAGGGGCGCATCTGAGCTGTAGAATGAAAGCAGTTTGAGGCCACTTCAACTGCTCTGGCTCAATGCGATAGAGCTATATGCTCTCTGGGACTGAAGACTAAGAACTTTGCAAAACCACAATTCCCAGGATTCCACGGCGCTGAGCCTCTTCTGCTGAACACACTCAGATGCTGTTTCTAAAAAGCAACATTGGCTTGCAAGGTGGAGCTAGGGTCCTGAAGAAAAGGGGAAGTCCCGCAGCGCCATGTATGTCCCTTTTTCCTTGGGCTTCCTTTCTGCACTTAGGCTTTTCTCTCCGGAGCGGTCTCTTCTGCAGAAGGAGGGCCAGGGGGCCGCCAGAGGGCAGCACTAAACCCAAAAAAGGGAAAGTTGTGGGGACGGAGGAAGCAGACAGGAAAAGCAACGGGAAGGAGTAATTGCAGCAGCGGCCACAGCTGGGACATGGAGGTGAGGAAGGCAGGTCATGGTGGCTGCGTTTGCTGAATATGCAGGGCTGCAAACATTTGGACTCCCTTAGAGCAGGCATGGGCAAGTTTGGGCCCTTCTGGTGTTTTGGACTTCAACTCCTACCGGCTGTTAGGAATTGTGGGAGTTGAAAATCCAAAACATCTGGAGGGCCCAAGTTGGCCCATGCCTGCTTTAAGCCATCAGCCTCCATTGGATCTCAGCTCTTCATCAAAGCCATCTCAGCCAATGACTATTCCCATGCACACTGCAAAAAAAAAAATCATAAACAATATGCAAGTACTTGAGTTCCTTATCCCTTCCCCTTAAAAAGGCAAATAAAGTTTATCAGCAGCCTCACAGCTCTTTCCTTCTTTTTGGCAGTTTAGGGAGTATACACATTCCATCATCATCATCACTTTATTTCTTACTAATCGCCCACCATCAGGATGCTCTAGGCCAGTGTTTTTCAACCTTTTTTGAGCCGCGGCACATTTTTTACATTTACAAAATCCTGGGGCACGCCACCAACCAAAATGACACAAAATGACACTCTAACACAGAAATACATATAGTTAATATGTTTTTTAATGTATTTATACACTCAGTGTGAAACCTGGGCCTGTTTCGATAACACAACATAGATATCCTGGCAGGAATTGCAGAAAGACACACACAAAGGTCTTGCTCAACAGCTGGGAGTTATAGTTCACCTGCAATCAAAGAGCATTCTGAACTCCACCAATGATGGAATGGAATCAAACTTCCCACACAGAACTACCATAACCAAGAGAAAATACTATAAGAGTTTGGTGGGCATTGACCTTGAGTTTTGAAGTTGTAGTTCACCTATATCAAGAGGGCACTGTGGAGGGGAGGGAGGAAGACGTGGGGCGAGTCTGCGCAGTAGCGCCTGCACGGGTCACATCTTCCTCCCTCCCCCTCCCGCAGAAGCGGCAGCCTGAGCAAAGCGAGACAAAGCAAGCAGAGCGAGGCTGGGAAGAAGGGAGCCCGAGTGGAGAAGAAGGGGGAAGAAAGGGTATGGGAGGTTCCAATTTCCCACGGCACACTTGATCGCTTACGGCACACTAGTGTGCCACGGCACACTGGTTGGGAAACACTGCTCTAGGAGATTTACACAGAAGCAATAAAAGCAAGATAAAACATACAGGATCATGAATATAAAAGTTAAAATTACACATCAAATGCTCTACTGAACAGCCAGGTCTTGAGAGCCTGGGTGAAGGAGCGCAAGTCGCACATAGCTCTCATATATGGAGGCAATGAGTTCCATAATGATGGGGCAGATATAGAAAAAGCCCTAAGCCTCGTGCTAGTAAGACGTGCTTCTCTGGGGCCTGGGATGTAAAGCAGGTTATGTTGGGAGGGTCTAAGCAACCACTGATGGCCATAGGGGGAGAGACGGTCTCTGACATATATCGGTCCCTGGCCATACAGGGCTTTAGAAGGCAGGACCAGTGTCTTATAGAGCAGTGCTGTCCAACTTCTGGCGGGTCCGGGGCCGGATAAGAGGTCACTGATGACCTGTGGGGCCGCTCGGCCCCGCCCCAGGCCCCGCCCCCAGGCCAGGCCCCGCCCCCTCCTAAAGCCACGAAAAAGGGCAGAAAGGCGCCAACGGCAGCGTGTCACAGGCCTGGCGTGACGCGCTGCCCCTTGGCACCGCCTACTCCTCCTTTCGGCGCCCCCTCCCTTCCTAGGCCGGGAGCCACGAAAAAAGGAGGTAGGCGGCGCCACGAGCAGCGCGTCACGCCAGGCCTGTGACGCGCTGCTCTTGGCGCCGCCTTCTGCCCTTTTTCGGCGGCTCCCCCGCCCTAGGTAGGGAGGGGGGCACTGAAAAGGAGGAGCTAGCTCTCTTCCTCCTCCCTGCCCCGCCTCCCCCTCCCCCCCGGCCGCCATTTAAAAAAAAATCTTTTTAATTTTTTTATTAAAAAAATTAAAAATGGCGGCTGAGGGCATAGGTGGGGCCGTGTCCAACAGGCTACGGGGCCGGATCCGGCCCCGGGGCCGCCAGTTGGACAGCCCTGTTATAGAGGATCTGATATTCCGTTGGCAACCAATGTAATTGTTGAAGAGTTGGCCTTACATGGCATTTCATGGGAATTTGTGCCAGTAGCCTAGCTGCTGCGTTCTGGACAATGCGGATCTTCCAAGTCACAGATATATGAATGCCAGTGTATAGGGCATTGCAATAGTCCAGTCTAGATGTTACCGTGGCATGAATGACTGTTGATAAGGCCTCCCTTGTGAGGTATGGTGCTAATTGCTTCGCCTGGCGGACATGAAAAAAGGCCTGTTTGCTAACGGTTGCAACCTGGGTCTCCATTGTCAGTCGTGAGTCTGACACAACGTCCAGACTTTTGATGGAGGTAGATGGAAATAGGGGTTCACCGTCAAGTGTAGGCAGGGAGTACGACAGTCTTGTTGGGCGGCCCGGCCACAAGATCTCGGTCTTTGCCGGATTTACTTTTAGCCTGCTGGCACACAACCATTTCATCACCGCTTCCAGACATAAGATAAAGTTGTATTGCGGAGACCCCAGTCTCCAGGCGCAGAAGTAGGAATAGGGTTAGGGAGGGTTTGGGTGGTGTTTCCCAGATTGACAGAAGGAGATTAGACTGGATTTCCCTGAAAGTCTAAGACCGAGTCAGGACAGTCAGCAGACCATTCCTAGTCTGAGAGAAGACTCTTAAAACCAATCCTGAATGCTCTCGGGTATTAGCAATCCACGATGCTCCGGGAAACCAGAACAGCTGCTCCTCTACAGGTTCAGCCCTGCCTCCCAGACACGTCTGGCACTTCCAGAGTGCACAGAAAACCAGCGGAACCACACCGAAGAATGACTGAAGGCATTGTGACAGCAAAACAATAAATGAAGTCCAGGAAGTTGGTTATGGAGATTTCCTCCCGGTAGGGAAAGCTGCTTTTGCTTCGCCGTGTAAATTCTGCTGCCTCCTCGAGGAGGAGAGAAGTGTGTGTCTAATCCCTGGGATTTACTCTCTGGCTTTTCCTAAATGGCATTCTGACTCCTGGAGGCCCTTTCGTTGCTCTGTGCAAAGCGCTGGGTTTGGAGGAACGCTCAGCCTGCTGGCCCTACAGCTCTATTCACACAAGCTGTCCCAGATCAAGGCGAAATGAGGAATGGGTCCAATTGGTATGGAGAAGCCCAGGCCCGGGGCCCAGATGCGGCCCCTTTAACTTTTTTCTCCGGCCCTCCTTTCACATCCTATCCTTCCTTCTTTCTCTCTTTCCTTCCTTCCTTCTCTCTTCTGCTCTTTCTCCTTCCCTTCTACCCTTTTGTCCTTCTTTGCTTCCCTCTTCCTCCTTCCTTCCTTCCATTTTGTGTTTCCTTCCTTCTATCTTTCCGCTTCCACTCTTCCTTCCTTCCATCATTTTCTTCATTCCTTCCTTCTCTTTTTCTATCCTCCTGGATGATGTTTAGCTGTAAGAGTAGAGGAGGAACACGACAACCATGTTTCAATGGGTGTCCCATTGAGGAGGAGGAGTGAAACTGACTTTCTGCTGCTCAAGGATCTGGAGAACAAGCCCTATGAGGAGTGGCTTAATGAGCTGGGCACGTTTAGCCTGAAGAAGCGAAAGCTGAGAGGAGACATGCGAAGGGTCCTGGATAAATATGTGAGGGGAACTCATAGGGAAGAGGGAGAAAGCTTGCTTTCTGCTGCCCTGGAGACTAGGACACAATGGAGCAATGGCTTCAAACGACAGGAAAGAAGATTCCACCTGAAGATTAGGAAAAACGTCCTGACTGTGAGAGCTGTTCACCAGTGGAACTCTCTGCCCGGGAGTGTGGTAGAGGCTCCATCTTTGGAGGCTTTTAAACAGAGGCTGGGTGGCCATCTGTCGGGGGTGCTTTGAATGTGATTTTCCTGCTTCTTTTCAGGGGGTTGGACTGGATGGCCCACAAGGTCTCTTCCAACTCTAGGATTTGATTATTCTATGCTCTAGAGACCAGAGCACAAGGGGGAAATGGGTTCAAACGGTGCCAGGGAAAAGAGATGCAACTGAAAAGAATAGTAAGAACTTCCCGAGAGTAAGAGCTGTTGGAGAATGGCCTAGGCTGCCTCAGAATGTGGTGGAGTCTCCTTCCCTGGAGGCTGTGTATCAGGAGTGCTTTGACTGTGCGTTCTTGCATGGCGGGGGGTTGGACTGGATGACCCTTGGGGGTCTCTTCCACCTCTAGGATCCTATATCATTAGTACGCAACACAGGATCTGATGGATATGCTTTTTCTCTCCCGTCCACCATCTCATCCTGACCAAGGCCAACCCTTTTGGGATCCAAAAGTTTACCATCTTTCCTTCATTTTCTGCCTCTGAAAGAGAAGAGGAAGGGGAGGAAAGGCTAGGGAGGAGTCTTGGGGAGAAACCCCTTCCCTCCTGGCCCACCAACCCCAGTCTGGCCTGAACTAGAACAATACATGTACAAGGAGTCAGAAAATTGTCCAAGTACAAAGGTGCGCCAAGACATGCAAGAGCTGGGACACCCAAAGCAGCCTATTTGTTAGGCCTGGTTAGGTTTGTCGGAATACTCGTAAAATTGGAATGAATTCGGATTAAATTCACTTTTGAAGCGGTTTTGAAGCGATATAAGCAACCCGGAAGTGAATTTGCCATTTTGAAGCCACCACCGCCATTTTCGGAAAGGCATCAGTGTCCACGGCTGTCGCCCCAGTTCTAACGCGGAGGGAAGGCATCCACGTCCAAACTGGGTTAAACACCCAGTTTGGATGCAGTTACCTTCCCTCTGCATCAGAACACCCAGTTTGGATGCAGTTACCTTCCCTCTGCATCAGAACTGGGGCGACAGCCGTGTTAAATATGGCTGTCACCCCAATTCTGACACAGACGGAAGGCCTCTGCATCCACGGCTGTCGCCCCAATTCTGACGCGGAGGTACATAAGAACATAAGAAGAGCCATGCTGAATCGGACCTCAGCCCATCTAGTCCAGCATTCTGTATCACAAAGTGGCCCACCAGTTGTACACGGGGATCTCGAGCAGAAGGGAGGGCAAAACCCTGACCTGCTCCCGACCCCCCACAACCAGCACCCAGGGAAATCCTGCCTACCTCAAGCATCCACGCAGACCTACTATTTGTACTTCTCCCTCAATCCTGCCCCGTCACCCCACCTCTGGATCTCCAAAGCCACTAAAAAAAGAGAAGGCTCTTTCCCAATGTTGGCACTTGAGATCCTCTCTAAAGGAGAAGTTAGGGACTGCACTTGGGAGCTCTGGCACGAAGAGAACATTCCCGCCCTCCAAGATATGGGTCCTATCCAACTTCTACAAAACACTCAAGGAAGCTTAGAATTAAAGACAGTACAAGAAAGCATTCCAAAATCATAAAAATACTAAAAGCAAAAGGAGCAGGCAAAGGATATGAGAAACATAAAAAAGGCCAATAAAACCAAAACAGAAGGGAATAAAACCTTGCCCAGACAGAGGTTGTTGTGAAGGAACAGCACCAACGAACCGGGAGATCAGGAGCAGATGCTGGTGCAGAGTGACCCGGGAAGGACCCACAACCAGGATCGGACTATGCCAGGAGGGACATTCTACCTAGCACAAAATGCTCCCACTACCTACCTATGCACAAGCACTCTTTAATTGTCAAAGAGGAAAAATACTTATTTCAGGATTTCTCCAGCAATATTATCAGAAGTTAGGACCTTTCCGGTTCCTTGTAGGCACTAGAGGTGGGCATGGTGAATAAACTGGGTTGCTGCGAGTTTTCCAGGCTGTCTGGTCATGTTCCAGGAGCATTCTTCCCTGACGTTTCACCCACATCTCTGGCAGGCATCCTCAGAGGTTGTGAAGTCTGTTGGAAACTAGGCAAGTGGGGTTTATATACCTATGGAATAATGTCCAAGGTGGGAGAAAGAACTTTTGTCTGCTTAGCAACCTTAATTAGGATTTAATGGCCTTGCAGCTTCAAAGACTAGCTGCTTCCTGCCAGGGGAATCCTTTGTTGGGATGTGTTTGTTGGCCTTGATTGTTTCCTTTCTGGAATTCCCCCGTTTTCTAAGTGTTGTTCTTTATTTACTGTCCTGATTGTAGTTATTGAATACTGGCAGCAAGATTTTGTTCATTTTCATGGTTTCCTCCTTTCTGTTGCAACTGTTCACGTGCTTCTTCCCAGCCTCGCTCTGCTCGCTTTGCCTCGCTTTGCTCACACTGCTGCCATTTTGATCCGAGGGGGCAGCGTGAGCGTGTTCAGGAGGGGAGGGGGGAGGAAGGAAGACGTGGGGCGAGTCTGCGCAGTAGCGCCCACGCGGGTCACATCTTCCTCCCTCCCTTCTCCCCTCCTGAGGAAGGGAGCCCGAATGGAGAAGAAAAAGTAAGTGTTGGGCAGGAGGGGGAAGAAAGGGCGGGAAGGGGAAGGGGGAGGAAGAGTTTCTGTCGAAAGCTGGCATGGGCAAACTTGGACCTTCCAGGTGTTTTGGACTCCAACTCCCACCATTCCTAGCAGCCTCAGGCCCTTTTCCCCCCTCAGTCATTTAAGCAGGAAAGGGCCTCAGGCTGTTAGGAATGGTGGGAGTTGACATCCAAAGCACCCAGAGGGCCAAAGTTTTCCCATGCCTGTTTTAGGGACCTTAAAGTGGTGAGCCTCCTTCCAACATTGTGATTCTGGATAGAAAACAAACAACAATACAACATAACATTGTTTCAGTCCACAGTGCTCTCTGGGCGTAGGTGAACTACAACTTGCAAACTCAAGGTCAATTCCCAAGCAAACCCTTTCAGTACTTTCTGTTGGTAATGAGAGTTCAATATGCCAAGTTTGGTTCAATTCCATTGTTGCAAGAGTTCAGGATGCTCTTTGATTGTGTGTTAACTATAAATCCCAGAAACATTGAGTCCATAGTGCTCTCTGGATATAGATGAACTAAAACTCCAAAACCCAAGGTCAATGCCCACCAAACTCTTATAGCATTTTCTCTTGTTTATGGGAGTTCTGTGTGGGAAGTTTGATTACATTCCATCATTGGTGGAGTTCAGAGTGCTCTTTGATTGTAGGTGAACTATAATTCCCAACTGTTGAGCAAGAGCTTTGTGTGTGTCTTTCTGCCATTACTGCAAGGATATCTATGTTGTGTTCATCGAAACAGGCCCAGGTTTCACACTGAGTGTATAAATATATTTAAAAACATATTAACTATATGTATGACTGCGTTAGAGTGCCATTTTGTGTCATTTTGGTTGGTGGTGTGCCCCAGGATTTTAAAAAATGTGCCGCGGCTCAAAAAAGGTTGAAAAACACTGCTGTATTTGATAGTTAGAAAAACAACCGTTTCTTGAGGTCTGAAGGGGGCAAAGATGGCGGCAGGACGGGTGTTCTGAGGCTCCTCATAACACCAACCGCTGCCCTGATCGGAGGGCGATTTGCGCCCCCTCTCCAGGTGGGAAAAACCCACCAAGGCGACGCGAAGCCAAGGGTCGGCCGCCGCAGGCCCAAAAGTCCCCTTCCTCAAGAGGGAGGCTGAGTGGGCCCGGTAACAGGCCTGACTGGCGGCGGATCGGGACGTGGGAAGCGGGCGAAAGCCCGCATTTACTGCCAGCCCAGCCCACAAACAAAGGAACACCGAAGGAAGATGGGACAGAAAAATCCATATGAGAGGCTGTGAGTAACACAAGGGGCCTCTTGCCACCAAGGGGGGGGGAGGGAAAGATCCATTTAGTTTGGAGGGCAAGGTCTCCCAATCCCAAGCTCCTTAGGAAGGCCACACTGAGTTCAGCTACCTGCCCCAGGCAGGAGGAGCAAAGGGAAAGAAGCAGGCACTAGAAGATCCAAAATGGAGGACAAGCCCTTGTAGTTCAGAAATTGGAGAAGAAGACAAGCACTTTTGGTTGGAGCGCCATTTTGAAAAAAAGGAAGAGGCCCACACCAGGCCATACAGAGGGGCAGCCAACCATTCCTGGCAAAGGAAGAGGGTGAAGGAGGAAAAGAGCTGGTGGGTGCCAAAATGGCGGATGAGCTCTGATAGCCCCAGGAGCAGGGAGGAAGAAGAGCTTTTCGGCGGGAGCGCCATCTTGGAAGGGGAAAAAAGACATACTTTCAAGAGTAAAACAGAGTAAAGCACAACTGACAGCAAAAGATGGCGGCGCTCCTTGAATGGCCCCAGAAGCGGAAGAGAGGAAGTGAAGGGGGGGAAGGAGACCAGAAGAGGATGTTATCACTTTGGGGGACATTCTCACAGAACTACGATGGTTGGGGGAAGCCCAAGATGGACTCCTGCAGACGATCGACTCTATAGCGACGAGGCAAGAGACGCAGATCAAAGCGATCAGGAGCACTCCCAACATGCAAGAATAGAACCAACCAGAGAAACGCTTACCACAAAGAGGGCTGATGACCATCTATGAAGATGGAAAGAAGCGCCTCAGGTCAAGGAAAAAACATAACAATACGTGAAGGTGGAGTGATGAGAGGGGAAGAGATTAAAAACCGCAAGAAACATCAGAAGACAGTGAACTCCACTTCAAAAGAGCGAGGAAGTTCCACTGGAAGTGCCAAGAACGAAAAAGAAGGATTCCAAAATCTCTGCCCAAAAAAGAAGAGGGGAAACCAAGAAGATGTTGCACCTTCCAAAAGTTCCACCCTGGTTGCAGATAAGAACAAAGACAAAAAGATAGGGACGCAGCCCAATAGGAAGAGAAGCTGGATGAGAACAGCCCAACAAAAGGAAAAAAAAACCTAAAGAAAAGGTGTCTTTACCCTCTAGAGACGTATTTTAGTCATCGGAGATGTGACAAACTGGAAATGGATGTAAAAAGCCTCGAATCTCTAAAGAGAATGGTTAGAAGGGGACTGAGGAAGATGAAGGGGTACAGACCTAGCTATATTAAAGGACAAGGAACGGACAATGGATACCAAACAGGGACTGTACAAGATAAACAAGAAGAACCCAAGAAAAGGAAGCTAGAAGAAAACTCGTTACCCCTATCTCTATCCTTTCTCAATACCCTTATCCATTACTATCCTTCCCAGATCCTGACCAGTCTACCACCCTTACCGCCCTTAACCCCCACCCCTCTCTACCCCTCATCCCTCCCTATACCCCCAGTTCACCTACCCCAAAACCATCCCCTCCCCATCTGCACGTATTCAAAACTTTCAATAAAAATTTAATTTAAAAAAAAAAAAGAAAAACAACCGTTTCTGTTAAGCAGAGGGTGGATGGCCATCTGTCAGAGGTGATTTGATTGTGTTTTCCTGCATGGCAAGGAGCTGGGACTATTTGGCCCTTGTGGTCTCTTCAAACTCTTATGATTTTATGCAATGTGGAAAAGTGAGGACAGCACTTCATTGAACCGATGCGCCTTTCAATTCCATTGGTTTCTAGAAACTAGGACTGGGTAGGTTAGTCGGAATGCTCGTAAAATCAGAATGAATTCAGATTAAATTCACTTTTGAAGCGGTTTTGAAGCGATGCAAGCAACCCGGAAGTGAATTTGCCAATTCAAAATCGCCGCCGCCATTTTCGGAAAGGAATCGGCGGGTTTCCCTTCCCTGGCCTTCCCTTCTGGTTGCGGCTCTTGCACCAGTTCTGACGTGTAGGGAAGAACCTCTGCGTCCATACTGGGTGAGTAAGCCAGGTTGGATGCGGATGCCTTACCTCCACGTTGGACCTGGGGCAAGAGCCGCACATGACTCTCACACCAGTTCTGACGCGGAGGTCCTTCCTCCGCGTCCAAACTGGGTGTTTAACCAATGCTGTTTCTTTCCTACTGATAGTGCTGTTCTTTCTTACTGTGCATGCATGCCTGCGATTAACGAAGCCATTCCGAAATTTCTGAAAAATTCGTTAAAAAATTTCGGAAAATTTTGGAAGTCATTCAGATTCGAAGCGCCAGCACCCCCTGCAGCCAAAACAAGTTTTGAACCATTTTTATCAACTAGGCCTACTATTTATTTATTTATTTTATTTATTTATTCACATTTATCTACACCCCCCCCCCCAAAGGCTCGGGGCGGCTCACAACAAATCAGTCGTACATAATAAAAACAAGCATATATAAAAACACAGTATGAGCAAACAGGTAAAAACAACATTAAAACAGCATATAAAACGACAATAGTCGATCACTATACACAACAGGAGCAAAACAAATTTGGGTTCGTCCAAAGAGACTTATGGAACCTTCTAGGTTCCTGAATGCTCTAAGGGATCTGGAGTCTGTCAGTGCCTCCATCGATGAGTTGGTGAACGCCTGGAACATCAAACTGTCCAATGCTCTCGATGAGGTGGCCCCCTAGACGCCCTCTCCGCCTCCGTAGGAATCGGGCGCCTTGGTTCACTGAGGAGTTACGTTCGATGAAGCGGGAGAAGAGACGGCTAGAGGCGTGTGGAGAAACTCCGTGACGGAGGTTCGAAATCAACTTATAAGCTTTTCAAAGATGCTTATGAGAAAGCCATCAAGGAAGCAAAGAAATCGTACTACGCTACCTTGATTGCGTCTGACTCACGCCCAGCACAATTGTTCAAGATAATTAGGTCTCTGACGATGGTCCCTACCATCCCAAACGGTGATAATCAGGCCCTCACTGCCGAGGCTTTTCAGAGCTATTTTGCAGACAAGATCTTGGCCCTCGCCGGGGACCTTCCGGCCACGATTGATACAGTTAGTGAACTTGAGACTCCGTGGCCTCTTGCCGGGCCCACCTTCGACCGGTTCACGCCACTGGGCCGCAGAAGCTGTCGATAGGATTATTGCTGCAGCTCGCCCGACCACCTGTTCCCTTGATCCGTGCCCCTCCTGGCTGGTGAAAGCCAGCCTGAAGGGATTACGAGACCCTGTGTTGAATATAATTTATAGTTCCCTAGCCCAGGAGTATTTCCAGAAGGTTTAAAAGAGGCGGTGGTCTCTCCATTGTTGAAGAAGCCGGATTAGATCCAACGGTCCCCTCCAACTACCGCCCGGTTCGAATTTATCGTTCCTGGGCAAGGTAATTGAGAAGGCGGCAATGGAGCAGTTGCAGTCCTTCCTAGATGACGCAGCTTGGCTAGGCCCCTTCCAGTCCGGCTTCTGTCTGGGGCATGGGACGGAGACGGTCCTGGTCTCCATCTCGAATGAGTTGCGCTGCCTGCTGGCTCAGGGCGGATCGGCGCTGCTCGTGGGTGTGGCCCTCACAGCGGCGTTTGATACAGTCGATTATGATCTATTGACTCACCGCCTTGCCAGGGCCGGAGTTAGGGGACAGCCCTTAGTGGGTGACCTCCTTCCTCTGGAACCGGCTACAACAGTGAGGAGGGGCAAGGATGTCTCCGGGGTTCCCCGCGTCTTTGCGGGGTTCCTCAGGGGGCTGTTCTCTCCCCCCTCTTATTTAACATCTATATGCGACCACTTGCCCAGCTGGGGCGTAGTTTTGGGCTGGTGTGCCATCAGTACGCTGATGACACCCAGCGTATCTTGAAGATGGAGGGCAGCCTCGAATCCGTACCCGATAATTTCCATCGTTGCCTTGAGGCCATCACTGGATGGCTGCGAGCCAGTAGGTTGAAGGTGAATCCCGGCAAAGACGGAGATCCTGTGGCTGGAGTCCTCCGGGCTGTAGGGATGTTCAGCTTCCAACCCTGGACGGCGTGACATTATGTCCGTCGCCCTCTGTTAAACTTAGGAGTAACCTTGGACCCCCTGTTGTCGATGGAGGCCCACGTCTCAGCGTCAGCAGGGTAGCATTTTTCCATCTTCGCCAGGTGAGGAAGCTGGCCCCTATTTGTCCGGCGCGACTTAGCCACAGTGATCCAAGCCACGGTCATCTCGAGGCTGGACTACTGTAACGCTCTTTACATTGGCCTTCCTCTGTCGGTAATCCGGAGACTCAAGCTGGTGCAGAACCGCTGCAGCGACTCTGGCAGGGGTCCCGATTGGCCACCCCATCACGCCCGATCCTATGCGAACTGCACTGGCTCCCAATTGAATGCGGATTGCCTTCAAAGTGTTAGTCCTGACTTTTAAGGCCTTACATGGTCTGGAGCCAGTGTACCTGCGGGACCACCTTGTCCCATATCATCCCACCAGATCACTGCGCTCCGAAGAGCTAAACCTCCTGGTCATCCCAAATATGAGGACCTACCATCTGTCCGCAACCCGCCGCGGGCTTTCTCTGTTGCAGCCCCTACCATGTGGAACGCACTGCCCACCGGCATTCGTGCCACCCAGGGCCTCCTCCCGTTCAGGAGAGCAGTTAAGACATTGCTGTTCCAACAAGCCTTCGGAGTTAGCTAAACTTTAGCTCACACCGCCTAGCTGTCAGCCCACTGCGACTCCATTTGTTGCTTCAACTGTTCTAATTGTAATTCCATCTTAATGGTATTACTGTGGTTTATGAGTTATCTGACAATTGTATTTTACTAACTGTTGTAAGTCGCCCCGAGCCGGTGGGGGGGGGGGGGGCGACAGACAAATGCGAAACAATAAATAAATAAATAAA